>JAZBHA010001101.1:11189-30194 GCA_037464855.1 Iselma pallidipennis | reverse complement strand
ATTTAAAAAAAAAATAAGTATAATATATTTTTGGGTTATTGCAACAAAATACATGACTTCAGTTCTATATTTACTTATTACGCCAATTTTTTGTGTTTTTTTTTCAATCATTCCATACAACAAGATACTAACTCCTACACAAAAAAATTGAAAAATTATAAAACTGTTAAAATGAACTGAAAACTTGAAATGCATCCTGTCTTTAGATTGGCAAGAAAATGATCTAGACGACGAATTTATAACGTGATTAAATGATTGACTTGATGATAGGATAGATAGACGGTCAAATTATGGAACCACACCATCAAGAACCTTGACACGTTTAATAACGAACGTAAAAATTTGTGTTTCAACTGTCTGACCATCGGGAGGTCTTTTCCATCAAAACAACAACAACTTTCACTTTCCATACAACAAAGAACTATACCAAGAAAAGTGGAGATGTTACTAAACTTTTTGATAAGATAAGAGATTTAAGAGGGAAATTGGCAAAAATGGTAGCGTGAGGCTTGATTTCTATTTCTAAACAGTTCACGTGATAACACAACAGCAGATTCAAATTTAATAAGATTGAATAACAGAAAAAATATATATTTTTCGTTAAGTATTCTTATAAAATTTATTAAAAGATAGACTAGTTTAAAATAGAAAATCCTGTTAAAAATAGACACATTCTGTATTAAAAGAGAATAAAGTGGTTCATAAAATTTGATTAAAAATAGATGGTGTGTG
The DNA here is from genome assembly GCA_037464855.1 of Iselma pallidipennis. Lineage (NCBI taxonomy): Eukaryota > Metazoa > Arthropoda > Insecta > Coleoptera > Meloidae > Iselma > Iselma pallidipennis. Next base: position 29,462 of record JAZBHA010001101.1, on the reverse strand, counting down.
TGTGTCTCTAGCCTGTTTTTAAACTCTCTCTCGCGCCTATCCTACACGTCGGTCATTTTTCTTCAAAACTCCTGGAAATTTTCACCAACTGTACAATAAAATCGAATAAAAAATGAATCAACATTGTTAGTTTCGAATACGAAAACTGATGAAAACTGGCATTGATTCAATAAAAAATTTTTGAAGTTGAAGGTTTTGACCTCACTCTAGAATTTCTATTTAAGCAGAACGTATTTCTAGGGTGGGTTAATCAAGAAAATGATGATGATAACGAGTCATTTTGAGGAAGTTTCCAGTTAGCTTTAGATTTAGAACTATCAGGGTTTATACACATAATTTTCCAATATTGTTTGTTAACAATATGTTATCAATCGATCTATCGAAATTTTGTCCAGATAAGATAACTTGGTACAAAACATTTAACAAAATAGTGTAGAGTAATTGAGTAAAATCAATCTGAAATTTTACGTAGTTTGAGACAATTTTTTAAAAATACAAACAAAAAAATGTCAGAACCTAGTAATCTTTACGAAATTTCCATATTTAAAGATGCTATGATCGATGATAATGCTATGGTAAATATAAAAACTATCAAATTTACAAAATTCAAATAATAATTTTTTTTTTAGATTCAAGTAGATGCTGTACGACGTCTGCCAGCATTAGCTGCAGCTATTGGTATTGATCGTACCAAAAATGAACTACTAAATTATATAACTGATGCAATGGATCTAATGAACGATGAAGTTCTATATAATTTAGCTGAACAAATGGAGAAATTTCTACCATTAGTTGGTGGTAGTGATTATGCATCAACTATATTACCAATATTAATAAAATTATCGTATGTTGATGAGACATTAGTTAGAGATCGTGCTGTTGTTGCAATGAAGAAAATCTGTGATAATTTGAATAATCAACAATGTGAAAACAGTTTTTTCCCATTAATTTCGAATCTAATCAATAATGATTGGTTTACGAGTAAATGTTCGGCAGCTGATCTATTTGCTGTAAGATCACTCACTTAATTTTTGTGATTTATTTATGAAATTATTAAAAATTGCTTAGATTTGTTACAAGAAAATGTCAGAAGAGAAACAAACCGAATTAAGAAATATCTTCCGGAATCTAGTACAGGACGAATCACCAATGGTTCGTCGGGCTGCTGAAAATGGTCTTGTCGATTTTGTTGAAGTCCTAAATATTGACCATATTATAACCGAATTTATACCGATTTTTGATAATTTATCAAATGACGATCAAGTAATTGATTTATAATTGAAATATTTGATAACAATTACCGTAATTTCTAGGATTCAGTTCGTGTACTGTCTGTTGATGTCGGAATCGCTATAGCCAACCGTATTAAAGACCATCAAATCGATTTATTAACACTTTTGAAAACATTCCATAAACTAAGCTGTACATTTTTGAATTTTTACTGAAAAAACCCATTTTATAGATCGAAAGTTTTCAGGTGATATTTCATGGCGAGTCCGTCAACGTATCGCCTATCATATCCATGATATTCAAAAATCAGCTTGCAAAAATCAAATACAGAATCGACAGGAAATCTTCCAAATGTACGAGAATTGTGTTAAAGATATTGAATCAGAAGTTCGTGTTATTGCAGCAAAAAAATTATATAAATATTCTGTATGTTTACAAGAAGAGTTTTGTCAAAATCCGGATCAATTTGAGGAGTTTTTCGAACAGAAAATAATGCCATTAATACAATATTTTATTACAGATGAAAGTGATGAAGTACGTCTTGGTCTATCAACAAATATCTTGTCGTTCAGTACAATTTTAAAAGATCAGTGTTTCAATAAGAATATTTTACCGTTGGTGTTAGACGCTTTAGAGAATGAAGAATCGATGCCATTCAAAGAGAATATGTTAAGAAATTTAAATTCATTACCAATTGGTGTGGATATATCGAAATCATTCAAATCAATCAATAAAGTGATTAAAAATCTGCTAGAAAATTCAAAATTACATTGGCGAACACGTCGTAATATCTTAATAGCCTTCGTTCATATAACAAAGAATTCAACACAAGATTTTTTCGATGAAAACTTGAAAATCTTCTATATCGATCTATTACATGATCCAGTTTATGCAATTCGTCGTACAGCTACATTAATATTACCATTATTTATAAAACAATTCAATTGTAATTGGCTATTGAAATCATTAACACCGATCATTTATCATTTAGCTACCGATTATCGTTATTTATTACGTTATGTTTCGATATTTTGTTTAAATGAAATCATTTGTCCAAATTTAAATCTAGATGATAATAATAATCCTGGAAAATATTTGGAGAATTTAAAAAATCTAACACCTGAAAATCGTACAAAATCTGTTATAAAAATTATAAAATTGAATCAGATTTTATTGGAAAAATTAGAAAATATCTCTATAGATTTATGTACGAAATATTTACGTAATGAAGATTTAGACATTTATGCTGAAGATACGTTAAAAACATTGAAATCAAGTCAAGATCGTGGTATATTTACAATATTTCAAGACGAAGAGTGTTCATATATTGAGAAAATTTTAGTAGTTTTTATACGAGATTTCTTGGAAATTCTAGAAAAACTACTCAAAGACAATATGGAAAATATTCAAGATAATGCAAAAGATTGTTTAAATAAACTAGAAAGATTCGTGAAATCGATTAAATTAGAAGAGGAACAATTCTGGATTAAAGTCATCCTTGAAGGTATAACGGATAATTTAAACAATGAAATCGATAAAGAGATCCAGGAACAATTAAAAAAAGACCCAGTTGTTGAAGAACTAGATTTAAATCTAAATGAAGCGGTTACTTTACCGGATTTAGGAACGGATATGGTTGATTTAGAACAGAATTTACAATTAGAAGGGAATGCTGTACCCACGGATACAGAAAATACAAATGTCTCCAATAATTAGTAATTACTATGTGTTTTGAGTTAATTTAGGTATAAAGGTGCGTCTACACCAAGAAACGAGCGTTCGAAGCATTGTGTGCCAACAGTTGTCCAAATCATTTTCGGGGCAAATTTGGACATTGATCGGTCAACTGTTGGACTGCAAGTTTCCAGCGATTGTCCCCTGGTTTGTACGCCACTTAAGGAAACAATATATTGACTTATTAATTTGTTATCTAATCTTTATTGGCTTAATTTTTATATATAAACACTACAATATCTAGTCTTGTTGATTTTTTTTAAGTTCAATATCTCCAGAGAATGTCCTTTGTAGTTTTCGACTTAAAAACCGATATTTTAACATAACATTTGTACGGAATTTTTTCGGTATTATCATCAACATTGTTGTCATATTACCAATTGATAACAATAAAAATAATATACTTAAAATAATAACATGCCAACTACTATCAGATAATGATGATAACATATATAGATCAACAGCTAAATATAATTGAAAGAAATATACAATAAATAAGAATGGAAATAGATAACTAAGACCACGCCACATCCAACTATGAAAACCTTCAATCGTTATATCCATATTATGTCGTTCACCTAATGCTTTCAATCGATATAATACACCGCTTTGATAACGAAATTGTAAATATTGTACAAAACTAAGGTAAACACAGAAAATCATAAATTCGGTACGAAATGATTGCCATGTTTCACTTTCCGGCCATATGAGTAGTATTGCAGCTGTTATTGCTGAGATGAAATGATGTAAACGCCACCAACCCTTGATCTTTGATCCATTCACTTTTAATATACTCTCACGTATGGTTAAAGTACAATAATACCAAACTAATACAAACAAATAGATACGTTCAAATAAACGATATATAAACCATATATTCAATATAGCCAATACAAATATAACAACACTTATAATTAATTTGAATTTTTCATATTCACTTTTATATTTTAATTTGGCATCTTTATTCAATATTGATACATTCACATTACCCAATATTATACGTAAATATGTATCACTTGGTTTCGGTAGAATCTCTTGTATATCTTGTAATTGGATTTCACGTTTCAATATCTCTTCATCGAATGTTTTAGAACGTTCCGTTGATGATGATGATGATGATATTAATTTTTTATTTGATTGTCGTATAATTGCCAGACGATAACGTTGATGATTTATATGTTTCTCACATTCTTTTTGATATTTTGTTACTTCTTCTAATTTTTCAATATAAATCTTTTTTAATGATTCCAATTTTTTATAATCTTCCGTTAGTTCTTGCCATTCTTCCAACATTGTATCATTCATTTTTATGAATTATTTTCTTCTATTTTTTTTTTTAAATATATTTTTATTCAAAAAAACAAGAAAACTAACAAACTGAACAATCACATTAAAGTCTAAAATCCAACTAATCGTATATAGAAACAGGAATCTCGTGTGCGCTTCGTCATTAGAAATTTATCGTCATGGTTCCCTAACTTGAACCATAATTATCGTTGATTTGATAAAATTACTCTTGACAGGTTTTCGGTGTACTTGAGTAAAGTCAATGTTTATGATTAGATATCATCAACTTTATGATAAAAATAAATAGAGGACTTCTAAAGGAGGATTTGATTATTCGCCTGAAGACGGTTGTGTAAAAACCGAAACCGGTCGAAATGAATAAGTAAATAAAGAAATTGATATATCGGAAAATTATTAAATGATAATAAAACCGTTTATAACGAAACTGAAAGACGTAGTGTTTATTCATAAAACGTCCATCATTTAACGTACATTAATAACACCAACAAGTTATTAAGAGTCGATTGAAATGTTCGGAGAACAACAAATATTTCACTTGTTTATAAATATGCACAAGTTTAAAATATTGTAACGCAGTAACGCTTATTTTACTATTTTCGAAATGAAAGAAACTTCTCTCTCACTCTCTCTCTTCAAAAATAAAGAGAAACCTTTTTTTTAGAACGAGAGAGGAGAAATCTCCCCGTGTATACGTATGGACCATAAGAAACCTGATCTGTAAAGGATTCTCTTGAAGAATCGATTTCCTTAGAAAGGATAGGGTGGACAATGGTAGATATCAACTTCATGATAAGAATAAATAGAGAACTTCCAAACGAGAATTCGATTGTTCGCCTGAAGATGGTTGTGTAAAAACCGAAACTGGTCGCAATAAATAAGTAAATAAAGAAATTGATCTATATGGTACATCATAGAACTATTGAATGATAATAAAACCGTTTATAACGGAACTGAAAGACGTAGTGTTTTATTCATAAAACGTCCATCATTTAACGTACATTAATAACACCAACAAGTTATTAAGAGTCGATTGAAATGTTCGGAGAACAACAAATATTGCACTTGTTTATAAATATGCACAAGTTTAAAATACTGTAACGCAGTAACGCTTATTTTACTATTTTCGAAATGAAAGAAACTTCTCTCTCTCTATCTCTAAAAATAAAGAGAATCCTTTCTTTAAGAACGAGAGAGGAGAAATCTCCCCGTGTATATGCACCAGAAGAAACCTGATCTGTAAAGGATTCTCTAGAAAAATCAATTTCCTTTAGAAACTTTTCATAAATTCATACAACAGAAGGCCTTTATCGTTTATGGATTTTAAAAAATCGAGGAAAATTGAAAGCAAATCGACAATAATCGTAAATAGAAATCAGAACAAATGCATTTTCCCAGTTGCATCTATAAACTGCAATATGCACAACATCCCAATTTATTTTTAGTATTAATTCATATCCCACTCTCAATTTGTTTTATTTGAAAACACACAATTTTCTGCCAATAGTAATAGTGGTGGTGATGATAGTGGTGGTGGTGGTGGTGGCGGCGACGGTGGCGTCGTTTTTATATAAATATAGCAAAAATACGTCACCAAATAACTATTTTCAAACATCAGATTATATTTTTATTATACAAATAGTAAATAGATAACGTATAATATTGTCCTCCGCAATGTAATAGTGGTTACGTAAAAATTTTCAAAATTTGATTTGATAAATATAGTAAAATGTTGACAGTTTTTACTAAAAAAAATGGGCCTAAGTAGATATTTTAAAGTAAATGGGCCAGTTGTTACGAGTTATAGGTGTTTTTCAATACAACTCGTCCGTTTTTAAAACAGGTGCATTATAGATTAGTAACCATCATGGTAATAAATTCTCTATTTCGCAAATGAAACCTAATTGTTTTCTAAATAAAATCTTAAAATAGAAAAGACGGGATTTTTGAATGCAAAATCAAACTGAAAAGTTCTAGAAAAAATTGATTTAGATTTTTTAAAATTTAAATGTTTTGCATTTAAATGTCGCTTGCAAAATCGACACACTTTTAATTTACTTAAAATATGTAACATTTTCGAATAATTCTCATTGCTTTACAACTAAACAAAATTAGAGTATTACGTGTGCCAAAAATTCGGGTTAACAACCTTAAAACATTATTCTGATTTATACGTTTTCTCTCTAAATAAAAAAAAAACGTCTTCAAACACGAGCAAAAACAGTCGAAAATTTGCAATTTTTCCATACACCTAGTCTTATCAAATCAATAATAATCGTAATAACACTCACCTTGTAGCTGATAAATGGTGGCTTGATATTCTGCCAGTTTCTCATCGATATAATCCTGTGATTGATTGGCAATAATTTCCGCCGTTGATGGTCCACTATCCTCTTCATCTGGTTGGTAGTTTTGTGGTAATGGTGGTGGTTCCAATGGTACACCAACATATTCGTATTCACGGGATGGTGGGCCAGCAAAATCCGGTGATGAAAATGACGGTGTCGATACACGGAAATGATCCGGTGTTGTGCTCCATTCACGTGAATACGGATGGACACCTTTGAAATATTCCGGAGTGGCTGGTCGAGGTGCAGGAGATGGCTGAAAATTTCGTCCCCCAAAATACAAAAATCAAGATAGTGATTTTATGAAAAATGACGATTATTGACAAGTTTTTTTTATTGATTTGTTGGTGTTGTGTCTTTGGCGCCATCGAAAGCGAGAAATTTAATGTTGTGCTATTTTTGACGAAAATCCAGGATTGTAGTGTCGATGAGTCTAGTTTGAGATTTTTACAGTTTTCTAAAGAAACTGAAATTCAGGTTGTTCCTTGCCAAAAAATTTTATTAATCAATTGTAAAATTTCTCCAAAATCTAGGCGTGTTATCAAAATGATTGCAGTAATCTCTTGAAATGTAGCACAGATTCTTTGATTAATTATTCGAAAAATATTCTTGGGATGACAACTGTTACCCTAACAAATGATAACGTTATCAGTAGTTTACGGGAGAAAAGGGAGATTCTAACGAATTCACAACATCAAGAAGAATTTCAGCCAAGACTTAAACAACAAGTTCTACCACCAAACAAAGAAAAATCAATTTTGGACAATCTAGAATTGATGGATACTATCAAAATGACCTTTTTTGGAAACTTATTTGATAACCAGCGTATATTACTTTTAGAAAACTATCAATTTAGAACTATAAGTCTCCAAATTTTCTAGAAACCCATCCATTTGAAGGCAATGTGATATTTTCTAATGATAATTCCAAGAGCAAATATAAAAATTATTCATTTTTCGAATTAGTTCGAAAAACTATGGAAAACATTCAAGAATCTTGTAGTTCGAATGGTTTCCTGATCATAATTTTCGGAGAATTTCTAGAAGACATTAATGACATTTATTCACCATTAATGCAAAGCGTTAAATATATAACAGAAGTTACAGATGAACATAAAACACTAATTGTAATAACTGGATCTTGTCCAGAAACAAATCAAATAACGATTCCAGTCTATGCTAGAGGTAACTTGAATGTTTAGTAATCTTTGGTCCTTATAAGGATTTTATTTAAAGGACCCAAACATAGTGAGCTCAGAACTATCAGAAAACTGTACAATCTCCCTTATATTATCAAGAATATTTTAGCAGGAATGAGTTTATCGGGAGAAAATCCTGATCAATCATTTATCAGAAATAAACGAAATGTAGAACAACAACAACAACATTCGACAGGATCCAGAAATTTCCCAACACCATTACTCTTATGTTTCATTCTTTCCAATGCTATTTATTAATTATATTTTTATCCTGTTTGCAATTCAAGTCATATTTATTTTTAAATCATCTCTCCGAGAAAGACTTTTTATTTTTAACTAAAGAAAAAAAATGTAACACTTACCGGATGCATTGGCATACGAAATGGTCTAGGTCCTGGTGGTATCGGTGGTGGTGTTGATGATGGTGGTATTGGTGATAATGATTGTGGCCATCTAGGTCTCGGACATGCCATATACGGTGGTGGTACACGATTATTAAACATATTCATACTAGGACTACCGAGACGTGGGGGTGGCGATGGGGCAGCATATGGTGATGGTGGTCGGAAATGTAACGGTGACCAACCACGGCCACCACCTTGGCCACCACCAGACATGTGGGGTGGATATACGAACTAACAGCAAACAATAAGGGTTTGAAGACCGGCCATCGAATCTGTAAACACAAAAAAAAGGGATTTTCTGTTATTGTTCTAAAACAGGATATGCAAGCCGGTCGTTCAACTAGATTTATATGCGAAACAGTAGTTTTAAAGTTAAATCAATGTCGGGGGTCTATTTTGGCGAAAACTAGTGAAGATTGATTTGAAATTATATCCATCATCTATTTATAGGTGTTTATGATAATTTAATTCTAACATGAAACGTTCAACACTTGACTCAAGTTTCTGCTACAACGATGAGATTTCAAATAAATAACACGCTCTCATGCATACAAATCTGGTTTTTCTTGTCTTTTGGAAAAATCCCTTTTAAAACTAGTAGGTACTAGTTTTCTGTATACAATAAGTATGACTCAAGTTTTCTTTTCAATAATAATTTTCCACCATTCTATATATCTATCTTTATCTCGTATGTCTGCCTGGTTGGTTGGTCCAGAGCTTAAAACACCAAACGGAAATAAATGAACTATAAATATTCTATAAATATAGTCAGTGGGTCACAATCGACTGATTTTTACTATTCGATGATTAATAATATTCGGGAAAGCCAAACTAAAAAAAAGAGACCATCGCTCTCAAATTGATAAGGAAAATCATGCCAATTGCACGAATTCATTCAATTATCTCTAGTATTCAAATTTTCCAAAATTTCCGTAAGATCAATTCTAATTTGTTTATATGAAAAATTAAGAAATTACCGTGATTTATCGTTGATACGATTAGAGGCGTCGCGACGACGACGACGACAACGTTATACAAATTAACAATTTACACTCAACAAACAGTAGCACACAACTGGAAACTGCAAATCTGAGAATCGGGATATTGCATGGTCGTCGTCGTCGTCTCTATTGGGTGATGTCCGTTTACCCCCGCCTGTGTAATTTTTAATTTTAGATTTGGCATCGGGACGCTATCGCTGACGTGATGGCTAGAGGTACTACTTTGTAGCCGTCGTCGCGCCAACCCAACTCTCTCTTCAACAACTAAATACATTGAAGAGTAAAGCTTTTTCAAGAATTTTTGGCTTAAATTGAACCAAAAAAGGAGTCAGACAATAAATTTACCAATTAGATAAGAACAATACTTAGCTCTAATAATAAATTAGGAGACGATTTGCTTAGCCAACAATTTAAAGAAGCTCATTTTTGCAGTTTAAAAGATTTTAATTGGTGTAAAGATCCAGAATTTCAGACAATGTCTAAATAAAAACTAGGTTTAATACGTCGTAAAACAGGCTAAACGGTGTCTGCTTTTATTTGTAATGATAATGATTTTAATTTGTTGAACCAGAAAATTGGTACAGGAGGGTAATTTTTTGTACGTGGGTGGTCAATTAAAATTTACTGTTAAAATGTTTAGACTCAACCGAGATTTATGATAAAAAAAATATATAAAACAGATGTTTTCTCACCTAAGTCTCAATGTGTAGTAAAGGTGCTGATGATGGCCTGTTGTCGAAACCGGTACGTTGAAACTACTGATGATGGCCAAGAGGCGAAAGTGGTCACTCCCGAAAAACACCATCCATATCTATTCTTTGATGTACTTTAAAATGATGGATTTAGCCGGGAAGGGTGGGAAAGTTCTAGAATGTTTGCCACAGGTTAATAGAAAATTAAAAACAAAATTTTCTAATGAATAATTTTGTTTTTATTCGTTAACATACAATACGTGCTTAATTAAATCCATTAAAAAAAAAAAACAACTACAGAAATTATGATGATGATGGTGGTAAAAGTCTTGACTCATTCATTATTCAAACAAATAATAAAACCTGAAATCTAGATAATCAACTGCTCAAATGAGAGGGAGGGAAATTGGCAATTTTTTTGCCGATTTGTCTTTAAGTACCATAAAAATTTTCTAAAAAAATTATATAAAAAATGGTGCAAATTGTACTTGAAATAGTTTACGTAAAAGAAAGTTAGAAAAATCTTTCACCATTTCAGTACAGTTTTGTTTTGCTTGTTTGTTCTTTTCCAGGAGAGCAGTTCCACGTGAAAATCTCTTAAAAGTTTTGATATTAATTAGATAAATTTACCATTAATGTATTGAATAGATGTATTTTTTACTAGAAATTATTTACGATTATATGGTGATCTTGACCGTGACCGTGATTTTGTTCGTGAATTATTTGTTATTTTAGTATTTGATTCACCTGAATCACCACCCCAATCAGATAGATCATATTTCGATAAATCTCCATCATCATCATCATCATCCTCATCATCATCTTCTTCTTCTATATCTTCAGTTTCTACCTCTTCTTCTTCAACCTGTTTTACAGTAATTTCCAATTTCTTTTCAACAAGTTTTTCCGGTTGTTTCTCAATTTGTTGTTGTTCTTTGGTTGAATTCTTTCGTTTCTTTCTTCGTCCAAATTCATCATATTCATCATCGGATTCTTCACGTTCTTTATATTCAACAACACCACGATCATTATAGCCACCAGCAAATCCAGTACGTTCTTCAACTTCACCGAATTTCGGTGCATTACAAACATTACATTGTTGTCTTCGAGCCCAATTAACATTACCACATTTGTTACATTGCCAGTCATCAGCACTAAATAAACCACGACTCTTTTCGGCTGCTGCCTTACCAATCTCATGGCCCAATTTACGTTTTTTCGCCGCTGCTGATGCACTAATTGATGTTGTTGTTGTTGTTGTTGTTGTTGGTGGTGGTGTTGTTGATAGACTGGGGCTGCGACTTTTATAGCAACGATTACAGTTCGTACGTCGTGCAAAATTCACATTACCACAATCATCACATGTCCAATCACCGTCATTTATTGGTGGTTTTATTGGAGGCGGTGGTGGTGGCGGCGGTGTTGTTAATTCTTCAGCCGTCTCTTCCATGTCTTTCAATGTTTAAATCTACAAAAAAAATTCAGAAGCCGATCGTGTCTGTAAAGTCTACAATGTTTGTGTTAGATAGGTTATCTAAGGGGGGTGGGTTGGATAGATATAAGAAATTATTCGATATTAACCACATCTTTAATACCTGAATTTACATAGATTGGGAACAAATCTTAATAATTTTTAATAATTATCACAATTTTTTTTGTAATCAAAAAAAATTAAAAGAATCACCATGCCCCATTTGACAAGCCAAATAGGGAATTTTGTTACACCAGGTTGGCACTAGTCAAAAAAAAGAGGAAAATAGCGCGAAAATTCAGTTTTTTTTTCAACAAAATATAAACAAAACAATTTTGTTTCGTTAAATAATACGTTTTTCAATATTACGGTATCACTAAATTAATTAATCAATTGATTAATTAATTAATTAGCTTAAAAAATTGTAACTAGACCGTGAGCGCCATCTATCAAATATGAAATTCCCCAAAGTTTTCCCCCATGTCAATTTCAACTTCGCATCAACAACGCTTGGGGAGGAAATTTTTAAATTTTCCAAATAATAAAAGAAAATTGTGAAAAATGTCGAAAGCCCATCCACCAGAACTCAAAAAGTAGTATTTTTACGGTAAATTTTCGATAATTTTCCTACTTAATTTCTCCCTTTTGTTTTCCATAGATTTATGGATAAAAAGTTGTCGTTGAAGTTAAACGGTGGCCGGCAAGTTACCGGAATTTTACGTGGTTTTGATCCGTTTATGAATTTAGTCGTTGATGAAAGTATTGAAGAATGTCGTGATGGTAAAAAGAATAATATCGGAATGGTGGTAATTATATTTTTTCCTACAAAAAAAATTGTAACAAAAATTGAGGTTATGTCACTTTTTTTTTAGGTTATCCGAGGTAACAGTATTGTAATGTTGGAGGCTCTTGACCGGATTTAATTTATTCGTAGATGTAGGATAATTGTGAAAAATAAATACATTTGGTAAAGAAACATATAGTTGAAGAATCCTTGATCAAAATCCAGAAATTCCTTAGTCCACGGTTCCCCACAAAAAAAACAGGTAAACCTCAATACAATCCCCACAATTCGGAAAGTTCGGAAATAGAATGCCTTTTTTTTGGTGTTACGCTTATGGTACTAGGGAAATTGAATTTCCCTATTATTTTCTTCTACAATGTATTAACAGCGTTCGGTTTGTTACAATGTTTCGTCCAATTGTAAAACTGATCGCATGCGCCTGCCACACGGTTTTCTCTCCACATAAAATGTTATTGGAAAATGTTGACTAGTCTAGCTAGCATCTCTTCTGAAGCGTCTCGACGACGACGACGGCGGCGACGTCAACTGCTATTACGGTGGCAATTTAACAAGATCCGGGCACCACCGTTCCAAATTTTATTAATCAGTGTTTTTCTTTCATTTACATTGAATTGGTGATAATTAATTCGAAACCATTTCATCAAGATATCAGGTAGATTTGTTGTACATAAATCAATTATTTTAGCGTTTTCTTGAATTAGAAGGACAGTGATCCTGTCGTCCTTAGAGACTGTAACATAACTTATATAATTATGTTTTTTTTCGTTACGTTTTATCAACATTATTACATCTCTCTCTCCAATCACGTGTTATCAGTTACACGTTTCCTATAATAATTTATCAATGTTCAGGTGACATGCGATCAATAATTTCAGGAATTTGCAAATCTTTCCTTTTCGTTGTTGGCAAAAATTCAAAAATTATCAACGAAAATCCCAACCAAAACATTAGGGGGGTAGTTTCAAGAAAGTGTGTGCAAGAAAATCAAGGGTCCTCTAATCAAATTCTAATTTCTTGCTTCCCGAAATTTTATGTAAATTTGTTTACGTATAGACATGATGGATAATTATTTTGGTACTTCCTGTCTCCATTTTTGACTTTTAAATTTACACAACAACTTTGTTTTGAAAATTTAACGAAAACTTTACAAAGACATTCATTAATATTAATTAAACGAAATATGAAATTTGCGGGAAATATATATATTTACCATAAAAAACTGTGTTTGTGGTTTCGGTTTCAGCTTCGATAAAACTGGATTTTAATTAAAATTATAGCCACATTTATCAAACGTTGATAATAATATTTCATGTAGGTGTTTGTGTTTGAATTTTATTGTTTTTATACAGAAATGGTAAAGTTCAAAATAACAAATTCTTCTTTATATAGCTTCCAGCAAACAACAAATTCAGCTACCATGACTACTGTGTGTTACTTCTAGTTTCTGTCCCTATTTGTTTAATGTTTATAGAAAGACAAGTTCTCTTTGAGCTTTCGAGAGTGTTGTTTTTGTTCCTCAAATCAATATTTCCTTCATATTTATTAAACACTGTTCCCAAAAAAAACACCCCTGGAAGGACACTATTTAAACAGAGAGAAGATTCCCACTCAAGTGAAGCTTTTCGTCAACATTCTGTATTTCTGTAATATCCTTGCTTGAAGAGTAGGTACATCAATGGACCGTTTCCAATAAATGTTGTTCAATCGCCTGTAACATCTAATTCTTCCTGTTATATAGTTGTTTTAATCTAGTATATTAGCACCAACTGATCGCCTTGTTTATTGTTAACAGTCGTGTAAAATACGGATCGATGATTTACTTTGATGGTTTCTCTGGGGTGTTTTTTCTCTATTCTTACGAAAAATATTTGTTCGGAAAAAAATTCATTAAGCAGCTTAGTTACGTAAAATAAATTTCCATCAGATGGGCATAATATAATTACGTTCTATTGATTCCTTTTCCGCTACGTTTTCAATCTTCATTGGAAATCTAATAGTATTTCTAAATTATTGTTAGTTTTTATTGAATTTTTGTTTTCCATCTAAACTGATCATAATCTATAATAAAACCGTTTTTTTTTCAATTACTCTTTATCTGATCTATTACAGTTAGCGATTTCTCTGATCCTGTATTTCCATTAAGAATCAACTCTGAACTTAATTCTCCAAAAAAAAAAGTTTCCTGTTTCATTTCTCATTAAAACAACGAAATAAAACTTGATAATAAATATTAAGTTAATTGTAAAAAAAAAACGGGTAACATTTTATACAGTTTTTGTGGAAAAATGGGAGGGTATCGATCTTTTTTTTTCCGATTTCGTGGTTTAAATTCAACACCTGCACTGTAAGGACGAAATATGAAGCACGGGATAAAGGAGTGTTCGATAACAAGACTCAATACGAAATGAAATCATTCTATTCTCTGATCTTTGAACATTAACAAAAAGGCTTGACATTGAGTATACTTCTAGTGCTATATTAAGTCTGTCAAGTTGTTCATATTTGAAGGGATGATTGGAAAAAATTACCACAATTTTTTTGTCTTAAAGACGAAAATCTATAAATCAGTATAGTTTACCATATTGTTGAATAAATCACAATTGATTGATCTATATAATTAGGCCAATTACTTATCAAGGGGTTGTTACTACTACCCCTTTAAAAGATAATTGAATTTTGGTGACAATGTGACAGTTATTGGTATGTGTGTTTTTTCACTTTCACGTATCCCTCTATTGATTTTCTACGGTATTTTTATTAATAATCATTTATTGATTGATCATTATTTACGTAAAATTTAATATACAAATTGTTTTATTATTATTATTATTATTACTGTAGTGTTCTTCAATTTCGGCGAACAAGTTACTATAGAAACGATATTTAATATCATATAAAATCTAAAATTACAAATTGAAGCAAAAATGGAAATTTCGCACAACAATTAACGTTATTTTATTGCTTATGGTGGTCTAGAATTTGATGGTTTTATGGCCCATCTTTCCCAGTTCTATAATTATTATGAAATGTATGTTGCTGGAAAAAAAAAGAAAGCGACTGAACGAGACAACGAAATCAATAATTCAGTAG
Source organism: Iselma pallidipennis (assembly GCA_037464855.1). NCBI lineage: Eukaryota > Metazoa > Arthropoda > Insecta > Coleoptera > Meloidae > Iselma > Iselma pallidipennis. The sequence continues at coordinate 14,184 of JAZBHA010001101.1, read as the reverse complement.
ATATTTTCTCAACTTTGATATTAATGCCTGGTCATGCCTTCTGATGCTCAATTTTATTGTTATATAGTAGTTGAAACAGTTGTACAATTTTCTAATGGATGAGCTGCGATGATAACCGTCGCTTCATCGTACCCCTAAACATATCACCCTCTCAGGGTCGGAGTGGTTTACCTTGGCCCCGGATGAATTCATAAGAAAAAACGATATCTTTTCAGTTGATCAAAAACTTATTGGCCCCGGGGAAAATCTCCCCATATCCCTCCGGTGTCCAGTCCGGGCCTGCACCTTCTACACTATAAACTAAAGAGTAGACGTGTATATTTTGGTATTTTTCAAGCTTAAATGTATCTTTGATTGATTAATTATTAATTAAATTTCTCTGACAAGAGTTTTCCCCGAGAAGCCCATTTATTCTTCAAAGTTTCAAAGACATTTATCCATTTTCATTTGCTTTGACGGCATCACTGATAAATCAGCATTGCCTACCAATTTTCCTCTGTGTTTGTAAAATCTCTGAATTATTTATTTTTTAAATTAATCAATAATAATTTATTCATTATTTTTGTAGAAAATTATTCATTCAAATCAAATCTCGGATTAATATCAACATTTTATACATATTTGTCTTTCATTTTGATAACGGAGGTAAATAAGAGGCTTTTCGTTTCCGTTATTATAAGTTAATCATGAAAAAATAATATAAAATGATTCTAAAAATATAAAAATACTCGTACTTTTTTTTATTTTTATCCGATTAATTTCAACGATGTTTATTTACAACAAACACAAGTCCATTAAAGGATTAAATAGTAAATGTTTCTATAATATGTCTCGTATATAATGTATACATACATACATTATATAACGTTATCGATTTCGAATTGTTGTTATAAGTAAAGACATACTTGTGGTTCGTTCTTTCACTTATTCGTAACAATTTCTCGAACAAAATTCAACGACAGTTGTTTGGTATCCTTTTTAAATTCAGCAGGCACAACAGTCCAACAATAACACACCAATAAAATTACAAAGCAATTGGGAGGAATTGTTAGAGTGATGAAAGGTGTTTTTTTTTTAATAAAATATAATAACGAAATTTGACAAAAAATACGTGTATTTTGAACGTAAAATGAAATCATTAACGTTTCATTGTCTAATCGTGTGCTACTTTCATGCTAATTTTATCAGATCGTTAAGTCTCTACGGAATAAAATTTTATCATTTTAGCCTTAGATTTATCGTTGGATTTTTTCTTATTTTCTTGATTTAGAAATGTAGAAGCGTTCAGATTAAGAAAATAGTTGAATAATGGTGGATGCGCCGGGCTAGTAGTCGTCATCATTCCATTCCGTTCTCTTTCTTTTTGTATTTATTCTTCGTCTTCTTCTACAAACTTATGTAATTAAAGTTAGTTTGATTTTGATTATTACAGGTCATGAGACGTACACGTCGTCATAAATTCCTACAAATCTCTGTATTCTTTATGATTTATTCAATCATACATGTATTATCAGATAAAACTGATAATAATGAACAGAAAATTGTTGAAAATAATGAAAAAACGGTAGAGAAATCCAATGAGGATGATGCTAGTAAAAAGTCGACAATTACAACGATTCAAGAAGAGATTACAACTACAAAAAGAACGACAACATTGCCAACAACAACAACAACAACATCTACAAAACGACCAACTACAACAACAATGAAAACAACAACAACAACTACAGCAACAACTGAAATGACAACGGGAAAAACTACATCATCGTCACAAACGACCACTTCAGGACCAGTAAAAAATAAAAAAACGACAAACTGTACAGTTCCAGCGATTGAACAGGTAAATTTGATGTTTACTCTCCTGTGCGTGAATTATCGATCGGCTTAAATTTAGATCGAGTAGCTATATGTATTGAAAATAGAAAGTTTGAGATGGAAAATGATAAGATAGTGAGTGGGAAGTCTTCAGTTCAACTTTTTTGCTTTTTAATAATATTCGTGCTATAACTAGAAAATGTCAAAGGAAATCCAATTATTGACTGTTGAAAATAATTTTAATATATTTCCTTTTAACCGTTGCGTTTATACAGTGCGGTCAATAAAATTTAAGCGTTTCCCACACCAATGCGATTTTCTGCGTTGTCGCTGCGGCAACGACAACTTTCTCCCATAAACGGTACAACGGAAAATCGCATTGGTATGGCCAATGCTTTATGGTCAGAGTTTGTCATCACAAACGTATGCCCAACAGAGGCAAAAACTGGGGTGTTTCGGTAAAAGTCTACCTGCTGTGGACAATGAAGAAGCCTCCTTCACGTTGCACATTTTTGTCGCTGTTGCCCTTATACAAAATCTCTATAAAGTGTTCTCACTCCCGCCTCTTTTCGCCTATGTACCTAGAACCTTGCCACCAACCAGTATAGCGATTTCAATTTGTCAACGTGTCATTAATATTAACCTGACTTACTATGAATGGCAACTGAAAAACGGTAAACTGTAGACATACGTTTCGTGCGTCACTCAAAGTCAACTCTCACTTGACCATAAATTTTATAGATCGCACTGTATGTTGTCGCACCTTATCAAAAACGTTGTATTTAATACTATAAGATGCATAATTTGAATTAGTATCGAATATCCGCTATTCACTGCTGGATCGTGTTTTGTGAAGTGGATATAAATCCGATTATATACCTATAGGATAACTGCAAGTCCTTCTTTGCGATAGAATTTCAATTCCAAGCCACTTTAAGAGAAAAAAATCAACTAAACAAATTTTCCAATTTTCTCTGTCGTTATTTTTCGAATTTATAAACATTTTATTGCTCTCAACAAACAATCATTATCTACAACAACACAACCATTACAACAACAACAACAGTTTTGTGTGTGGTGAATTCTAAGTGTTGTTTCAAGTGGCCACCGTCAATTCTGATCCTTTCAACTTCTTCCACCATCAATTTATATCGTTGGTTCGATTTATTTTTGTTTGTTT
>JAZBHA010001101.1:0-11152 GCA_037464855.1 Iselma pallidipennis | reverse complement strand
AAACACCCACCCTTATTATTTCATCTCAATTTTCACATTTATTTGGTTGTTGTTCCAGTTTCCGAAGCCACTAATTGGACCCTATGCACGGAAACATGGTGGTATCATTATACATATAATTGTGGCGGTTTATACATTTCTAGGACTTGCTATTGTTTGTGATGAATACTTTGTTGCATCATTGGATCGTATCTGTGAAGGTGAGTAATTAATTAATTAAGTAAGTAAGTCATTGATACCTACTAATTAATTAGTAAATAGTTAGATTTCATCAGATAATGAGTCAATAGATTCCAAGATCTCTCAGGTGTGTTCATTACGTTAGATTTTGCTGTTGATATAACGAAACTTAACGGGGATGCAGGGCCGGCGGAACACAGATAGCAGGTGATGCTGGGCATAAGGGCGCTTGGTATCAAGGGGTGCCAATTGTAAGGACACCTCGGACGAAAAAGTAGTCCAACAAAGAAATATTAAATTAACATGAATTTAATAAACTTAAACATTATAATGACAATAATTCTAAGGCGTCACATAAATCGTTGCATAAGGGCGCCAAGCACCCTAGCGCCGGCCCTGCGGGGTGGATAATTTTATTTTTTCATGATAAAGTCTTTTATTATTCTTTCAGTTATTTTTATCTTTTCTTTTCAAATAGGAATTTAAAAAAAGAAGTAAAGGAAAGACAGTTTCCAACGATTCATTTGATTCCTCGGTTAAATGCCACTCAACTCATGAATATAATAGTAGCCTTTTTTTTGATATCACATATTCTCCATCAAAAGAAAAACTCTCTTAATATTTAAAAAGTGCGTAGGTGATGATAAGAGTGGGTAAAGAAATATCTCGAATTTAAAATAATTTTTTTTTGTCTTTCTGCTACTTATTTTGTATGCTTTGTGTGTGGCTTCGTCATCATAATAAAACGATGAGAATTTTACAATTATTGGAGATTTTTTGTCTCGCATAATACCTAATGTCTTTGAGATAAAGATTTTAGCTTGCATTATAATATAAAATCTGATTATTATTTGGAAAATTTCCTTTTTATTGAATTTTCAACAAAATTTCCCCGTATAATCTTCAATAGCAATATTATTTTATTACGCTATTATTAGGTAGCTTTTGTGAAAGATTATTCCGAGGAATTCGAAAGAACGTCATCGTCTCCGTCTCCGTCTTCATCATCTCCGCTTGATGACACTTTTGATGGTGGACGTCCGTACGGACTTGGCAATTCTGATGGACGTCTTTACGGTAGTATGTCACAATGGGTGGGGAGAGACTTGCTCAAAAGAATGGTCAAAAAAGTCTTTGTCAGGATGTCGAAGACGGAGACAGAGACGACGACGTTCTTTAGAATTCCAGTGATTATTTTCGTGTTATTGTCGTTCTTTTTCAGAATTGAAAATGTCACCGGACGTAGCTGGTGCTACGTTTATGGCAGCTGGTAGTTCTGCACCGGAATTGGCGACTGTAATAATTGGTGTATTTTTCGCTAAAGATGATATCGGTGATTATCTGATATTTTGATTTAGAGATGCAACGGATAGACCCGTATAAAATGTACACTAATATCCGGCCGGCCGGATAGCGGAATCGGGTGGAGAGTAAAAGAGTGGCCGAATAGGCCGGATACCGGATCGTAGCCGGATATCCCATGCATCACTAATGTTTCCAATGTAATCATCGTCGTACGTGTTAACTTTCTCAAGAGATGCTGTTCGCGTAAGATGAATAATTAGGCCAGAGATCCGACTATCCGGCCAAACTATCCGTTGCATCTCTAATTTTGATAACAGGAATATAATATCGTTTTTGGGTTTTTGTAGGTATTTCTGGTGTTATCGGTTCAGCTGTCTTCAATATAATGTTTGTTATATCTGTATGTGCATTATGTACAACAGCTGTTGTCCATTTAAACTGGTGGCCATTGATAAGAGATTGTTTCTTTTATGCTGTCTCGATATTAGTTATGTTATTAACAATAGAAGATAAATATATATCATGGGGTGAATCGTTATTTATGTTATTTATGTATATTATTTATTGTATAGTATTACATTTTAATCCATGGTTAGAGAAATGGGCACAAACATTACCAGTACCATGTAAAAAATTGAAACCAGATGAACAATCTGGACTTGTTAGTTATAAAACATTAGAAGAAGATAGTGGTAAACATACAAATTATGGTTGTAGTCCTGGTGGTGGTGAGAATTTTGATACGAATTTCGATAATCAATTAAGTGGACCAGAATTGAATCAAATTAACGCCGAACAAACCACACAACCTAGACGATCAGATTATTATCGACCTAAAGAATATGATCCAAATAATCTTATCAATCCTTTGGAGAAACCCATTGGTAAAATATAATAGAATTTTTATAAGAAACACATATGAAATTGAAAAATTGATCTTTTTTAGATGGTGGTTTATATACAAAAACAATCTGGGCAATTGTTTATCCAATCCATTATCTCTGTAGAAAAACAGTACCAGATTGTCGTTCTGAACAATATAAAAATTGGTATCCATTCACATTTTGTATATCAATGATATGGATATCGTTCTATTCGTATTTTATGGTATGGATGATAACAGTAATTGGTACAACATGTGGTATACCTGATACTGTGATGGGTCTAACATTTGTTGCTGCTGGTGTTTCAGTACCGGATGCACTATCCAGTATAGCTGTTATCAAAGAAGGGTAAGTTTTGGGTTTGTGTTGAAAAAAACTAGTTGATAAAACAGATGATTTCAGATATGGTGATATGGCCGTTTCAAATGCTGTCGGTTCGAATGTTTTCGATATATTGATATGTCTAGGTTTACCATGGTTTATTAAAACTGCCATTATTAAACCCGGATCTAAAGTTCGTGTAATCAGTAAAGGTACCATTTTTTTTTTAATTATTGCTCGTATTTTTGTTAATAATTAATTATTATCTGTTTTGTTAGGATTAACTTACTCAACTTTATCATTGTTATCAACGGTTGTATTCCTTGTTGTTGCTACACATTTAAATGGTTGGAAATTAGACCGTAAATTAGGTATTATTTTAATGGTGTGGTATTTAATATTTATTACATTCGCCAGTATGTATGAATTGAATGTATTTGGTGATTTAAATCCACCAGAATGTAGAAGTGATTATTAATCTATTTTTTTAATGAAATGATTTCTAAAAAAAAATGCTCAAAAAAGTAACAAAAAAAACGCATCAAATTCCCGAAAATATCATAATTTTTACCAAAAAAAAAAAAAATAGATATTTTCGGGGATCAATATTTATGCGAATTGTCAATGTTTTTGGCCCTTTTTACCTTTAAATTCCTTATTCTTAGATGTCAATATATATGATAGACGTTAGAATTTGTTAGTAGCCGTCCTTAAAAATGTTTCTATATATATTTGAGAAAGAAAAACAACGTTCAATTCCTTATATGAATCAATTAAATGTTAATAAAAAAAGACAAAAAATATATAAAAATAAATAGTCAATAATTATGGTAGACGTGCAATTAAAAAATGAATAAGAATCGCCGATTAGGGTCCGTTATATTCTTGTATACCCTTTCCAGTTTGACTTGGCCCTTTGACTAAAACAGTGTAATGAGACAAGAATTAGTATCTATCCATGGCTTTAGTTAAAAGGGCCAAATCAAATTAGGAAGGCTGTAAATTTTCCAAGAACAACCCAAACTACAGTGTAGTTCTAAAATATAACAATTGTAAATTTTACCCCGTACAAATAATTAAAAAACAAAAAGAGAGATAGATATGTTTTCGAGAATTCTATATTTGAATCCTAGATTCTTTACAAAACTATTATAACGTAAAAAAAATCGTAAAGTGTAGGGTAACTTTTATTTCTTCCCTTGTTTTTGAATTAGTTGCTTCCGTTTTTTTGTTTTTTCGTAAATTAGTACTTGAGTACAAACAAACAGTAATAATAAAAGAGCTTCAATATTACTTTTGACAATAATTAAATACAATTTAATGGTTTGATTTGAAGACTGATTTTAGTTCTTTTTTTTTCTTTGTTCTTTTAACAAGAAAATTAGAGATATTTTATCAAATTGCATATCGTTATATTTTTATAAAATTGATTTCTTGTTATTGAATCAACAACAAAATTTTAGCTGTGATTGTTTTCTTTTTCCAATTCATTATATTATAGTTAATAAGATAGAGATTTTTAATTAATTACCAAATTAATCAAAAAAAAATTATATGGAAAAGAAAAGAACGAAGTTATAAAATAACAAGCAGCCAATTAGTAATGTTAATTAATATTTAGTGAAACGTACGACAATAATAATACCGCCTTATGGTCAATATATTATTAAGCTATAACAATTATAAGTGTAGTTGAAAGTATAGGAAATTAATTTTTTGTGTTTGGGTAAATGTCGAATTTATCTTGAATTTTATCCTAGAAAAATAAAAAAAGAAGTATTATTTAAAATTATTGGATAATTGGTCTAAACAATAATTTAAGGGCCTCTCCAAACGTAGCGGATTTGCGGTGATGAATAATAAACAAACATGAAACTGGTGTTATTGTTTATATAGATTTTTCTCGGGTATAATACAGACTGAAGTGAAACAGATGTATCAGAGAGCAGTCGTTAGGAAAGAGAGAGAGAGAGAGAGAGAGAATTTGTAGTTTTTCAACTCAATTAGAAATTAGCCAGAATACAACAACTGCTTTCTAATACATCTGTTTCACTTCATCCAGTATTATACCCGAGAAAAGTATAAATAAACAATAACACTAGTGTGATGTTTGTTTATTATTTCTTACCGCAAATACGCAAATCCACTACGTTTGGAGAGGCCCTAAAAAAGAAATAGAAACATGTAATATAACAAGACTGGTTATTGGTAATTTGCAAAATAATTCCACCAATTGTCCAATCAATTCTAGTCATTTATTTATAAATAGAATCTAGTTTGTTTGTTTTTTTTGAAAATGCTTCCTAAATTATTATGGACCTAAAAATCTATAGGACATTCCACAAAAAACTGTACCTCATAATTAGTACAGTATTTTATTCTGTCTTCTCTTCGTTATCTAGAAAACAAAGAAGGTATCTCAGTTTCTTGCTTTACTATTGTAGAGAAAGACAGGAGAAACGTTAGCAGAGGAGATTTCTCCTCATGTCATCACATTCTAACAGCATTTAATACAAGAATGGTAGTCCAGTTTCTTGTGGAATATTCTTTAATATAAAAGTATACAGTATTATATGAAAATAATATAAAAGAGATTGCTTGTAGTTAATGTTTGATACTGTGGTATAAAAAAAAATATTGTTAGACATCACTCTTAAATATTATGTAGGCGAAAGGCGCCTAAGAGTGCGCATTTTTTCTTCTATCCTCATTTCAAGAAATATGTGGACGAGCACAAGCAAAATAAAAACACTGTCAGTTAGAAAATTTATTGTTTGAAAATAATCGAAAAATGGCAGAAAAAAGACCAAAAACGAATCTACTACAAATGCGCACTCTTAGGCGCCTTGCCCCTATGTAAGTTTAAATGTTCTTGTTCTTCTTCTTCTCCAGATATGTGTCAGGCTTTATATTCGATCTGATTTAAGAGTGATATCTGATAAGAAAATAAAATGTGCTTATCAAAAATTAACAAAAAAATAAATAAACGTTTATTGTAACCTGAGTTTGAAAATAATAATAATAATAATATTAATAATATGACGTCAAAAGAAAATTAGCACTTTATATAGTGTATTATTATTATAAACGCACTCTATGTTGGAATGTATTCAATTGAATAAAGTTGATTAAAATAATACGAGTATAAAGTGTCCCACAGGAACATAGCCTCTGTTACCAAGTACTGTAGTACCTGATATTCTGGAAAAATGGTCATCTTAGAGGGGTGATGAATAAATGAGGATGGTCAATATAGAGAAGATTCTGCTATAGTTGCGCTATCGTAGGAAAAAACTAAATATTGACACGTTCACTCATGACCTTGCCAAATTTAAAAATAAATCAAAATTAATCATAACAACAACAAAAACAAATTTTTTTTCTCTTAACTAGGTACCTCTGTTATTAAATAAATAATAATATTACGGTACAACAGAATTCGCTTATAACGAATACGATAGGTAACTAGTACAAAATTTTCAGTGGACTGTACTCAATATAGATAAAACAAGTTACGATTTTCTAACAGAATTCTCGCTATAGTGGAATCTTCGCTATATACAACCTCACTATAGGCAAATTCTACTGTTATATTACGTATTGTAGAGAGGCACGTGTTATCATTTGTATGTAAGCTTGCGCGGCTCTCCCGCTGCGGGTCAATAATATTCCACTATCACGCATTTTATCTCGACTAGTGCCCTGTCGACGTCAGAAGTGTATACACGCATCTTTTATTTGCAATTTTTAAAAAATACAATAAATTTTTAATTTTTTTTCGAAATTAATTGTGATAAAAATGTGGTCGAAGACTGCTAGACCAGTGAATCGGGCTATTTCAACTTTAGGTAATAATTTCTGTATTTATTTCACAAATATAATCAATTGTAACTGTTTTCTTTTCTTTTCTGATAACACATAAAAGGTAATATCCGGTGCAGTTCCAGTTTGGTACCTGGTGAACCCAATGGTCCTAAAATAACAACCGACATTCCAGGCCCTCGATCTAAACAATTATTATCTGATTTGAGCTTATTACAGGTCTGTTTTTATTATTATTATTCTAATAATAAATCTTAATTTTATCCAATTTAAACAATAAAACGACCAATAGAGCGAAGAACATATTTATTTAGTCCATTTAAATTGGACAAAAACAAGATAATTTATTGTTAATATCATCAGCCGGATTTTAAAATAAAGTAGGAACTTTCCGCGGTGCTAACTTGAATTTGGGGCTTCTGGGTAGCCTTTTAAAGTGGTCCGAATAGTTCTTCCGGAGCTAAAGTACTCCAGCCCCATTTGCTAATATTTACTTTTGTCAATCAGGAAACTGGTTCTGTACAAATATTCGTCGATTATGATAAATCAATTGGGAATTATTTGGTAGATGTTGATGGTAATATTTTATTGGATGCGTTTACACAAATTTCTTCCGTACCATTGGGCTACAATCACCCGGAAATGCTAAAAGCATTCAACAATGAACATAATTTGGTAATTTTTCTCTACAAACACTTTACGGGATATAAATGCAAGTTTTTTGTTTATTGTAGCGATCGTTGATAAATCGTCCAGCTTTGGGTGTTTTCCCGGGTCAAGATTGGCCGGAAAAACTTCAAAACCTACTAAAATCAGTCTCACCTGGTCTTCCTCATATAACAACAATGATGTGCGGTTCATGTTCCAATGAGAATGCCTTTAAAAACATGTTTATTGCATACAGACGTAAACAGCGTGGTGAAAATGTTGATTTCTCAGAAAACGAACAAACCTCTTGTATGATCAATCAACCACCAGGTGCACCAAAACTATCAATTCTATCATTCCATCATGGTTTTCATGGACGGACATTAGGTGCTCTATCAACGACACATTCAAAAGCCATTCATAAACTCGACATACCATCATTTGATTGGCCCATTGCCCATTTTCCGATCTATAAATATCCATTAGAGGAGAATAAACGCGAGAATGAAGAAGAAGATCGGAAATGTTTGGCAGAAGTTGAAGATTTAATTGATAAATTCAATAAGAAAGGTGTACCAGTTGCTGGTATTATCATTGAACCAATCCAATCGGAGGGTGGTGATAATGAAGCATCACCGGAATTCTTTCAAACACTGCAACGGATCGGTAAACGATATGGTGCTGCACTGTTGATTGATGAAGTCCAGACTGGTGGTGGAGCAACTGGGAAATTCTGGTGTCATCAACATTTCAATCTGGAATCACCACCGGATATTGTCACTTTTAGCAAGAAAATGCAACTGGGCGGCTATTTCCATAATATAGATATGACGTTAGTGGTATTTTTTTGTATAAAAATTATGGTAAAAATCGATTTGTTTTTAGGCCAAAACACCCATATCGTGTCTTTAACACTTGGATGGGCGATCCTGGTAAATTAATCCTGTTGGAAACTGTGATTAAAGTGATCAATCAACAGAATCTCCTGGAAAATGTCCAAAGAACTGGTAGAAAATTGAAGAGTGGTTTGTTAGAATTCGAAAAGGAATTTCCGAATCTTGTGAATTCAACCAGAGGTCGTGGAACTTTCCTAGCAATTAATGCAGTTGATGGAAAGTTACGTGATGATATTTTGAAAAAATTGAAACAAAAAGGTATTTTTTTTGGTTCTCTTCCAGTTAATCTCTCTATTAATTGTGGTTTGTTTTATAATGCAGGCATTCAGGGTGGTGGTTGTGGTGATCATACAATTCGATTACGGCCTGCCTTAGTGTTCCAGGAGCATCATGCTGATATCTTTTTAGATAAATTCAGAGAAGTTCTAAAAGACTGCAAATAATCGCATGGTATTCCAGAAAAAGAAAACTAAACTTTCTAAGGTCTTCCAAATTGAAATTGTATTTTATTGTTTAATGTAATGAATAAAGTATTTTATTGTAAATATTGACTATTAGAAGCCCCCTCCAAGTCATATCCATTATTATCAGACTGATAGTAGTACTTTCAAGCAGAGAAGTGATCGACATGTGGCCGAAGGCAGTTGTTCCAGTTTTCAAGAGAACCATCCATAATGGTAACTGTGTTTATTTACTTTCAAATATAATTTGTTATCAATAATTGATAGACTGAATAAATAAGAAAATCTGATTATGTAGAAACAAAGCAAATCTTTGCTGTTCTTTGTTAATTTATGAATATTTAATTTTTTTTATAAAAGGTTTCCTTAGGGCAAGTTCATCGTTTGTCTCCGGTGAACCTGATTCCCCATCAATGAGAACCGAGATTCCTGGCCCAAAATCACAGCAACTTGTCGCAGAATTGAATAACATTCAAGTATTTACAAGGAATTTGATTTGTTTACCTATTTTTTTTGTAATCTATGGAAATTCTAGCAAACTGGAGCCGTACAGTTGTTTGTTAATTATCGAAAATCACTTGGAAATTATCTAATCGATGTTGATGATAACGTGATTCTTGATTGTTTCACACAAATCTCTTCAATTCCAATTGGATACAATCATCCCGATCTATTTAATGTTTTCAACTCCGATGATAATCTCGTAAGTTTTTCCGTGTTTCGTAAAGACACAAACTGGAATGGTGATTTTTCTAGAGAGCTTTGATTAATCGTCCAGCTCTTGGAGTATTTCCTGGTGATTACTGGCCGGCCAAACTAAAAAATGTATTACTATCAGTATCTCCGGGTCTTCCTCAAGTAACAACCATGATGTGTGGTTCTTGTTCCAATGAGAATGCTTATAAATCGATCTTTATTCATTATCGGCGACAACAACGCGGTGAAAATGTCGATTTCAGTGATTTAGAGAAAGAGAGTTGTATGATCAATCAACCACCGGGATCGCCGGATTTGACTCTCTTATCATTCCATGGTGGTTTCCATGGACGGACTCTAGGAACACTGGCAACAACCCATTCAAAAGCCATCCATAAACTGGATATACCATCATTCAATTGGCCAGTAGCACGTTTTCCAAAATATCGCTATCCTTTAGAGGAGCACCAACGTGAAAATAATGAGGAAGACTGGAAATGTCTTGCAGAAGTTGAGGATTTGATTGTGAATTTCAACAAAAACCACCGTCCAGTTGCCGGAATTGTTGTTGAACCAATACAGTCTGAAGGTGGTGATAATGAGGCATCACCGGAATTCTTCCAGAATCTCCAAAAGATCGCAAAACGCCACAATGCTGCACTGTTGATCGATGAAGTCCAGACTGGTGGTGGGTCTACTGGGAAATTCTGGTGTCATCAATACTTCAATCTCGATTCACCACCAGATATTGTCACTTTTAGTAAAAAAATGCTATTAGGTGGTTTCTACCATGGTGGTGAGATGCGACCACAACAACCATACCGTGTTATGAACACGTGGATGGGTGATCCCGGTAAGATTTTCTTACTAGAGAAAGTTCTGGAAGTGATCCAACGGGACCATCTTCTCGAGAATGTCCAAAAAACTGGTAGAGTACTAAAAAATGGTCTCTACGAGTTTGAGAAACAGTCACAAGGATTACTGAATTCGACACGTGGACGCGGTTTGTTTCTAGCAATCAATGCAGAATCACCTGAAATTCGCGACAAATTAGTGATGAAATTGAAGCAAAAAGGTATTATTATTATTCATGATTATTTTGAACAAGAAAATACTTGTTTTTTTGGTTTAACAGGGATTCTTGTTGGTGCCTGTGGCGAGTGTGCGATTCGTTTACGACCAGCCTTGATTTTCCAGGTGAAACATGCAGAAATCCTCCTGGATCGGTTCAAACAAGTTCTTGATGAATTTTCGAAAAAATCGAGATAAATAAAATGAAACACCGACATTCTTATCAATCTCTGTTTATATTTACTGTTAAAATAGTCGATATATTACTTAATCGACGAAATATAAAAATTTCAAATATGTGCAAACTTAGAATGACTCATTTTTCTTGTATTTCTTAAAATAAAATTAAATCAAGACCAAATCTATCTATCTATCTATACAAACAAAATGGCACTAACTAGTTTATAATAATAAATCGAAATACAATAAGTTGTTAAAATAATAATAATAATTTAAATACAATCGTTTTCTGTAAAATCAATAATTTAAAAAAGAAGGAGAAACTGGGAGGATTGGGGAAAACTTAAAACAAAAATAAGTTTATTTTAATTTGAATTTATAAATAATACAAATCTACTTACTTTGATCCTAAATTGAACTAAAAAAACAAAATTATATTCAAACTAAAAAATAATAATAATAATAATAATAATCATGAAAAAACCTGGGATCCGTACACATATTCACAACTTATGTACATTATTGAGGAGCAGGAAAATAATAAAAACATTTGGCAAGACTTCCAGCAGATCATCATACACACACAAAACACAATTACTCCCATTCATGATTGAGATCGTTTAAAGATCTGCTCAAAATCTCTGTTTTTCCTCTAATCAAATATAATATATATTTTTTTAAATATATA
>JAZBHA010001100.1:19776-30280 GCA_037464855.1 Iselma pallidipennis | reverse complement strand
CACAATCGGATAATATTTAGGGGTAGAAAACGCCTTCACAAAGAATTGCCTTCCCTATTAATATATAGATTATTATTATTATTATTATCACAAAATTCCCCGTCTTGATATCAGTTTTTGTTACGTTTATCAAACCTCTACTACGTATTCACAGAACGTCTGTTCATATTCCTTTCTGTTTGTTGATAATATAGTTCCTTTTCCATTTTTTACACTCTGATAGCAGCATATCTGATACAGATATGCTGTTCTTTGATCAATATACGATAATTTTCCTTCTATTTTAGTTGAATTTGAATCTCATGAACGTACAATAGAAAAATTCCATATTTGATACTATGACACAGTGGCGGATTTTCGCACCGGCGATGAAGGCGGCCCACATGGCAATAAAAATTCATATTATACATATTGTTCCAGACCTTCTTAAAAATCATTTCACACGCCAGTTTTTGTGTTCTTATCTCGTATTATTATTGATGGGGAGCCAAAAATCTGTAACGCCTGGTGCCCCAAAAATTTGTAACTCCTCGGACACCCTGAAGGCTAAATCCGTCACTGCATGACATGAAGTTGAATAATTTCGTAAAATTACGTACAATCAAGAAAAAAAGGCAAAATTTTGAATGTAGGCCAGTTCTAAAGGTGTCCTTATTGTTGTATTGTCAGGATGGTAGAATGACAAATCGCCCAATGTCCTGTAAAGCATCCGTTTGACTTATTTCACATTTCCTTGACTACGAGTCACTTTAAAGGGGAATTTCATCTTATATCAACACCACCACCACCAGTTAATTATTAAATTGTTCTAGTAGATGTTAATTAAATTCTAACGCCAAAATACTAATTAATCGTCTATGTTGGTTACGAAATCTAACAATAACATTAGAATTAATCCTTAAATATATCTATCAAATAACGACGACAACAAGAGTAATAAAAACTGAAAACCACCTAAAAACTTTTCCATTTAAATCAAAAACTAGTTATAAATTTAATGAGTTTCGTAGGAATTTATATGAAAATCAAATTAACAAGAAAATACTGTGTCCTATATAATTTTTGAATTTTTGCAGGTGACAGTATTATACTTATATTTATATATTTGCTCTTAACAGACAGCTATTTGGGAATTCTGTAAAATTGTCACGAACATGCAAGGTACTTGTATGTACGCCATGTCTATTGATAATAAAAACATTATTGCATTGCAACTATTGCACTTAATTTTGAATGCAACTCACATAAATGTTACTTGTTGTTAAAAATAATCCCGGAAATAAACGAAAAATTGGTAAAACTAAAAACCGGTATTACACAAAATAAAATGTAGGTACCTGTTGGGCTGGGTGTTAATTCTTTCATAACAATATGCACTTGAATATCGTGATGTTTAAATAATTTCAATTTCCTTTGTAGATTATATTTGGCAGATGTTACAGCTTTTGTATATTCACGTACACCAAATGATTTATATGGTACGACCATTCCAATATGTAGATGTGTATGATCGTTATGATTCGAAGTTGGTACTGTCGGTGGATAAATATGATCCTCTTCTGGTATTATTGTTACTGTTGGTGTTGTTGTTGGTAATAAACGCCCACCGCGTGCATTATTACTACCGATTTTTAAACCATTGCCTCTTGTCGATGTGGAACTTTTATTACCACCAGTACCGATTTTTAAGCCACCACCACGTTGAACTTCTTTCCAAGCAGGACCACCACTTACAACCACCACAATTAAAACATTTAAGATAAACACCACAACATTCATATTTAAAATTCTCTTTATCAACATCAATTGAATTATTATTTGACAATTAATTACAGATATTTTTTAACATCAAATTGATTTGTCTATTTATAATTTCCATTTTAGTTAAACAACATTTTTTATTTTAATTTTTATTTAATTTATTGATAAATTCCGAATTTATCGATAACATTACGGTACTGCAAGGGAGTGATGGTAACAGGAGATGCGACACGACGGCATAGTTTTTAGTTCAGGAGTTTGTTGGAAACTGAGGATGAACGATGTTGGCATTGCGGACCAGCAACGCCCACCCTTTCGATCGCTTGCGCACAACTTTTGGGGCTTAAGGGTAATCTGCAAAAATTTTAAGACTATTTTCCAGCAAAACTAGCAGAAAAATCTAAGAAATATAGACAAGGTGAAGGACCGGATATTATTCCAACAACAGAGGCATATAAATGGGGAAAAATTAGATATTTCAGGTAGACAATTTAGGTTTATTTTTAAACATAAAATAGGTCAAACTAGGGTTCTATCTTGTTAATTTATTAAAATATTTGAAAAACAGGACAAATTTTTATTGGGGGAATATGATAGCTTTTTACAAAGAGCGTTGAAATAACAATATTTGATTATTTGTAGAAAAAAATGGTGGATGCGCCGGGTGTAGCTTATTTATTGCAAAAAACAAAGAATAATTAACATCACTAACCGGATACAAAAGGAGACAAAATAAAACACTTTTTGTGGCAGAAATACACACACCTGTCGTTTGAATTTGTTCTTCTTGACAATGTAAATTAAATTGCTACTAAAGCTATAAAAAGTAAGAGCAGTAAAAAAGTCTACCACAAGGTATTTATATTTATTACTTGTAAAACATCGATTACCTCATTAAATGGTGAAAAAGTTTTAATGAATCGCCGTAAAATTCATAGAATTTTACTTAAAATGAGTACACTAAGAGCCTAGACACACGGCAGGGTTTAATTGTGAATAAGCAAACTACAGATCATTACCGGTGTTAGTGCCTGGAGCCGTGCCTCAAGGGGGCTTTCGTTGCCACAGGGAGTAAAGTGGCAAACGAAGGGAGACCTCCTCTGGTAAGCGACTTCGGGTAAGGAGCAAGCTCTTATGAGCCAGGAAGTAAGTGATGACAAGCTCGCCCCCGGAAGCTATGCGGTAAGGTGATTCCCGGGGGTGCGGTCGGTGTAAGACGGAGGGACAAAAATGGTACTTAAGGCCGTGTCCCACGTTCATTAGCGGGGAGGTGCCCATGGAAAAAAAAACTACAGATCATGTGTCGACAGTATTAACTTATGCAGATAAGTGGAATCGTATAGGCATATAGGCGAACGCAAGCCGAGGCGAGAGTGAGAACACTATTAGGGATTATGTATAAGCGTAACAGAGACAAAAATGGTGTAGAATTTTACCTACACCTTATACTTTTTCTTCAAATAAGTCTTCATTATCCAGAGTAGGTAAAATTCTACCTAAAAACATACCCATCTTTATCTCTGTTACGCTTACACAAAATCCGTAAAACTATTCTTCTGAGCCCCTTTTCGCTCATGTTCCTAAACGATTGAAACGACCGGTATATGTGACATAGGACAGTATATCAAATACACGCGCTAATCATGATTAACTCTGCTGTGTGTCTAGGCTATTATATCTTATACAGAATCAACTGTATTTAATTAATAAATCAAAAGACACATTTCAACATCAATAATACATTCAGTTTTACTAAAAATCTTTGTTTGAGAGCATAAAACGATCTCAACTGTCTTGCAGAATTTCACCAAAATTATTCAATTTTTGAAATCGACTACCCTGAAAATTTTTCTTCTGTCAAGTTTACTCAACAAAATTACTTTCTCGTTTATTTTAATTGGTACACAATGAAGTCATTAAAGAGATTGACATTTGAATCTAGTCAAATTGGAAATTTTCAACTTATTGGACAAACACAAACAAGACAAGTTCTCCAATTCGATTTGTAATTTTTCGGGAGAATTTCAGGCAATTTTATTGATATTTTCACGTGCCAAATAACAACATAAGAAGGTTTCAAATTGTATCTTTCCTCCTAAACGATAAAATTGCTTCAATTTTTTTTTTTTTTTTTTGTAAATAAGATACAATTTTCAGAAAGTAACCCGATATTTGTCAATTATTCAAATAATTGTATTTAAGCAGGAAAAAAAAGGAAACACACAACTCAGGATACCATCTAATCTAATCTTGTCACAATGTAAATTGTATCTCTTCCGATCATCATCATCATCATCATGCACCGACAGGTTGTCATCTTGTCACACGTTTAATTTGAATAAAAACCAAATTGGATGGAATCAAATTGAATTGATATAGAAATTTGAAACCTCTCGACTTATGCTTCTTTTACGAGGCAGAAAAAAATGTGTAGAAAAAACTGAAATCTATTACGTCCCGAAAATGAAGAAATATTTTTATTAGAGACTATTATACTTTTTCTACCGTAAATATAGAAAGTTAATCGCTGTAAAATTGTCTCCAATGTAGTGTGATTGTTACACACACGTATGTGTTAAGGATAACTAAAAGCAGGTCAAATTGTGCGTTTTATTAAACTCACGATTACACTTTTTCGATATAGATACAAATTTATTTGATTCTTGAAATACGTTACCCTTAAAATTGCTAAACGATACACAATGTTCTGCCTTCAATACGATAACCCCAAACCAATTAACGTTAGGGTACAATTTTATTATTGACCTTTTTCGCATTTTTCTCACTTTGTATAAATATAGGACATAATTGCCTCTCTATTTTTAGAAAGAGACGGTAAAAGGTGTGATCGCAACCTTTCAAAATCACACAGTCAAAGATTAAATTTCAATAACAACTGTTAGACAATGCAAGTTTTCTCTAAATGACTCGGATTAGCGAGTAATCGAATTACTAAGCGACAGTCTCCTGTTAGCTCAAATTTCAAATAAACTTCCGATAGTAGTTGTGCGTTTAATGTAGAACTGAGCTGCGTTCGGGACGATTGTTCGGTGCTGGTGCGGTGTTTTAGGCGCTTTAGGTCACATGACATAGGAGTGAATAGAATCCAATGGAAACTGCCGATGGTGGTTCTGAATGATCAACCGGTCCAATATAACTTCTAGTGGCACATCTTCCATCATATGACCGGATCCCAATGCGCATATCCGCACCATGTGCACCACCTCGCAAGGTAGGACGCATGGAGTTAGAACGATTCGCACTTTTTCGTACTGGCCGAACGCAAAACAGTCCCCGAATGCATTAGAGTGCACGGGAGCGACAAGATCGTTTAGAGTTGTCCAGACGAACGCAGCTCTGGTAAAATATGCAATATTCTACTCGTAGATAGATCATAAATCAAATTATATCTGTGATTGAGAGTTTAAGATTCCGTTTCGAATAATCTTTAGTGTAATCCTGGACCGTACCATTCTTGTTAGATTGGATATAAGGATATATATCTCATCGAATCAACTATATAATACACATACATGTAGAAAGGATTATGGACAACTTATTTAAGATAAGCTTTTCATTTAAGCTTTATTGTTCTACCTAGACAGTCGTATATTACATGATTCTAATTATTCGCTACAGATTCAACCTAAAATGTGTATAATTTAATATGAACTTTATAAATTTAGTTTGCTGTTGTTACCTTCTTCTTAATATAAATATATTCTACTTTAGGGACGTTCGTTAATACACGAAATAATCCGATCAAACTTTGATAATTCTTCCTGCTTATAATTATGTGTTTTATTAATATTTCATTATAATATTAATATTTTATTTTATTTTTTAAATAAATAATTGTGTTTGAGGAAAAATAGATTTTTAATGTTGACTTTTATTTGTTGTTTAATCTAAAGCTTTTCCACAGCTCAACTTTATATTGATTTTCCCAAGAGTCCAGACCTTATACAGTTGAATAACACTACTATTCGTCTATACTACGTTTATTGAAATAAAAAGAAAGAAAAGGCAAAAACAGCGAGTTGAAAATCTTGATTAATTAATAAATAAAGAACTGCTTTTACTGAAATTTTTTACAGCAAAAAAAATTCAACAATCAATCAATTCGACCAACTCTATTTAAGCATTAGGATTATAACTCATCGCTATCGCTATTAAGGGAAATATATAAACGAGGAAGATTGAGATAATCGTCGATCTACAGAACTATAGGAGAGAACTGTAACCCTTTTCACCGTCAAAGAGCGAAGACAGCAGCCTTGTGATTGCTAATGATCACAGTGCAGAATGACAGCACAACTGATGGTTATCTTTCCAGTCAACAAAACCACTACGAACGGGAGAGGTCGTTTATAAAACCAACGAAAAACGATTTACATTAAGAAAATTCCAGTAGTTATTTATTCGGTATAGCATCAATAAATTTGTCTTGTCTGTTTCTATTTTTTTCCAGAAAACTAATCTAAACTTTCGGCTTGTTTTGAGTAATTTGTGTACAGATACTGTAAAGGCCATGTAAGATATTACCGGTCGAAATAGATAGATAGACGACGTTCAAACAAGCGGACAAGTAAATACCAAGATGCAATATCGGATCAACGTCCCTGTACCTATCTACCTGAGCTGTCTTTGAGTATTACTCAGTTGAGATCCTTCTGCACAACTGGTCGATTACATTTTGACTAGTCCCCTGACAATCGCTTTAACAACAATATCAATTTAACCCTCGATTCAACTCTAATAATAACATGTCGGAATTTGTTTGATCATACTTATCGTTAATTAACGTTAGTAGATCTAATGGTAGAGAAAAATTTCGATGAAAATAACCCAAAAACAATTTACAGATAAATGGTTCTCTTAATTGGTTCAATTTTCTTATTCACTGTGTAATATATCTACAGAAAAGTCTTTATAAAGAAATGGAAAATTACTGGAGTAAATTTTCATTATATAGAAATATTCGTTATATACAGATGGTATTACTAAATGTTTACAATTTCTAGTTGAGAATTAACCCAACCAGAACCATCTTAAGAAAGTATGTTACACAAAATTCAATCATTTTGATGTCTTTTTCTAAATATAAGGATAATGAAACTTATGTATGTGCGTTTTCAACCAGGGTGCCGTAAGTATAGGAAGGGATGCTGCAAGCGAGCTCTGGACACTTAGAGAGGGTGCCTTCAGATTATCATATTGCATCTTAGGGTGCCGCGGCCAAAAAAAAGTTGAGAACCACTGGTGTAGAGATTTTACTTCCACTAAATACAGTAGAACTCGGGTAATCCGGTTTGGGTACCATCGATAGTGTTTTAAATAATTTGACACTAGCCAAATTTCTTCCGAGACCAAAGTCTTCAGTCCAGCCCTGGTCTTTGGTGTGAGAGATAAATGGAAACCCATAGGCAGGTGGAGATTCGTAGGTGATGAGGGAATGCTAAAAAGTCACACTGGATGAAATCAAATCTCCAGGACAAAGACGAGCGAAAAAGTTCATTGACTCTTTGCCAGGGTATGCTAAAAAGCTACCCGATCTAACAAGGAATAAACTGAGGCTACTGTCCAGTAAGGCATCATCTCACGAAACTGGATAAAACGGACAGTGAGAGATGCAGATTATGTGATTTCGAAGGAGAATCCTCCGTACATAGGTATACCTTATCAGGCACAAGACTTAACCACTTAACCACTTAACCACGACCGATGAAGTGAAGGAAAAGTCTCCCGGAGATATAAGAAGTTGGATTTTCTGAGACAATAAATTAGTTGCAGGGTTAAGAACAAAAGATCAATGATAGTCACAGTTTAGACGGGGTGAAACGTCCCAACCGACTTCAAGAAAACTAAACTAACAAGCTCAACTATGACAGATTAAAAGGTGACGGATTAGCGGGATTTAACTGTAAATTGTCTTTGATTTGTAATGCAAATTTCATTCTAATAAAAAGAACTTTACTATATGTAGAGACTCTACCTTTAGATTAATATTAATATTCCAATCTAATTCTAAATTAAATTTGATAGATTAATTAATCTAAATTCGGGTAGATAGTGAAATATATACATAATCGATAAGTAGTTGATTAATTTTCGGTAATAATTCATAACCAAAATGAAGGAACCTTAGATAATGTAATTAAATAATATAGTTAATGTAATCAAATTATTATAATTATCTACTCGTAAACATCTAATAAAGGCAGACACCTGTTATAGGGAATTAGGTTATTTCTTGTTTTTGGAAAGAGAAACGAACAAATTAATATAAGCGGAAAATCTTTCTGTGTCACTTTTTTCTACTGACTTTTTACAAAAAAAAAAAGAAAGAATGAGAAGTACATGTTCTCATCAACATTCATAATGAAAATGTCTGTTGATGACCTGACCTGACCACTGAAATCTGTCAGGTCAGATCAGGTCAGCGACGGGGTGAACATTGCTAAAAATCGCTAAAACACCCTCAAAATCAGCGATCTCAGCTCGAATAAGTGTCAAAGAGATTGCAAATCTGTCAGGCTAGTTCAGCAACGCAATAAATAAGAAATTGATCGATTTTGACTGATTTTCATCGATCTTGTCTGCCAGATCAGGCTCTGCAGATCTATCTGGCGATCAGATCTGCCGAAGTACATACAAGCAGCCAACAGAGACTTGCTTGAATTGACATTTGTTTATCGATATAAATAAAGAGCAAGAAGAAGATAAAGATGAAGATGTAGAGCTGCGTTTGAATTGCACGGTATATTATTCAACTAGTTGAACAATTTTCCGTGTTATTTCATGAAAAGCGACACAATCGAAACGATTGATCGGACGACGCGATTGTGACGTGTACACTAAAATTGATTCAACTTCCTAAACAATTCGATTTATCGAATGTGTGGCTCGCTTTAGGATAGAAGAAATCTCAACTGTACGTCAATGAAACTCGTGTAATTGATAATAAAACTAATTTATTTGCCTCGCAAAATACCTAATAAAAATACGATGTCTTTCTCTGTTTGTTTTTTGTTTACAATTAAAAATCTTCCAATGAAATTGTCTAACAGTTGTAGTTTAGATCCACATAAATCTCACCGATTATTACTTGTATTGAGCTTCTATACCAAAATGTCACACTAGAGATTTGCTTTAGGGAGTTAAGAGGGCTGACATTAAGCCCTAACTAAATATTGTGTCGTGTTTATTGAAATAAATACTACCACCATTCAATTTGCAAACGTGCGAATTTTATTAACATTTCATGCTATTTTTATGCTTTTTAACATAAACTCAAACTGGCAATAATTACAGTTTCATTATTTGATAATAAATGATTCTATATTGTTGTATGTCCATCCAAATCTGGAGAGTTTTTGGGGGAAAATAGCGGGTTACTACTATTGTCCAATTTCCTGATTTATAACTACCGTTTTAAAAGATTACAATACTTTAAAGAATTAATAACTTCGGGGTCGTATTACCTAACTCGTACCCGTTTCATCCGGTGTCCATCATGTGTCGGCTAAATTTTAACGTTAGATTTAACTTTACCCTTCCACAATATCAACATCACACTTGATATGTTTCCACATCGAAAAAGAAATCAAAATGCCCAAAGCGATGTAGGGAAAATGTGTGGATGGAAAATCATTTTCACTGGAGCAGACCAGTTTAGTC
The DNA here is from genome assembly GCA_037464855.1 of Iselma pallidipennis. NCBI lineage: Eukaryota > Metazoa > Arthropoda > Insecta > Coleoptera > Meloidae > Iselma > Iselma pallidipennis. The sequence goes on along the minus strand of JAZBHA010001100.1, from coordinate 20,839 downwards.
CACATACATACATATAATAATAACGATCAGAGCCAGCAGGTGATGCTGGGCATAAGGACGCTTGATATCAAGGGGCGCCAATGGTAAGGGCATCTCGGACGGATGAGTAGTCATACAAAAAAAAAATTAAATTAACATGAATTTGATAATGCTAAACGTTATAATGGCAATAATTCTAGGGCGCCATATAAATTTCAGCATAAGGGCGCCAAGCACCCTAGCGCCGGCCCTTATAACGATACATGTATAATATAATATAATATCTATATCATTTTGGAAATAATAGGCTTCCATCAAGCAACATGTAATTAACATTATAATTAACGGTAAATAAGATAGACAAGAATCGATATAATATAGAGTCTATTCTTAGATAACAAGAGGTATCATTATCATCATATTGTGCTTATCGAATATTAAATGTTGGCATCTAATGAGGTTTATCCAATTCTGAAAACCTTTCATATGTGTATAATCAGATTGGTAGAAACTAGAAGCTATGTATGTAGTATTTCAATAAGAAACCCTGAGGGTGCATATACACAGAGAAAGTTTTCCTCTTATCGTGCGACAAATAAAGAAGTAGATATAACCTCTCACTCTAAAAATATCTCTTTTTTAGCATAAAAGGAAAGTTAGCAGAGAAAAATCTCTCCGTCAGTGCCGGACTGGACAGGAGGGCTATGAGGAGCTTTTGGGGGCTAAATAGTGTTTAAGGGGCCACCGATAATCTTTTAAGGTATTTTTTTTTTGATCAACTTTTTAAAAACAAAATTTAAAACCATGGTGTGCTGTAAAACTTACCGTTTCATCTGAACCTCTCCGATAAGGTTGTGCAGTCCCCCAACGCTGATCATTAATGATGGATGATAGTGGTCCATTTAGAAAACACTTTATATTTAAACACTTCACATTGATAACTTTTATGATCTACTGTTAGTGATAATTTCACCCCCGCACTTACACTGATTGACTCACAACACACACTGTGTCCAAGACACTGACCATTTTATTTAAAACTTATAATTCGTAATATAACGTGTGATCTACAAAATTCACAGTG
>JAZBHA010001100.1:0-19665 GCA_037464855.1 Iselma pallidipennis | reverse complement strand
ATTTCAGCAGCTGACGATGTTGTCCTGTACACGCTAATAACCCGCATAATGGCCATCCTTTATACCTTGAAAAGTTTACCTTTGTATTTGTAGTGCCTTATACCGTCCTTCCATGCTGGTGCCACATACAACAGTTAATAGAATGCATTACTGAACATGATATAACCCTTTTGTTTGCTACTGGTCCTCTTATGTTTGGCAAGAGTTTTGTTTAGCTTGGCAGCGGGTGACTTGGCCCTCTCTAGCGTCCTTAACTATCATCACTCCTAGGTATTTGATCCCACTAGATGTTTCAATAAGCATATCAGGATTTTACTGACCTGTGGGTTAGGCCAATCTCAACGGCCCATATAGATTTGGGCAGCTATTGTTAAGCCACACTAAAGCCTGTTTTGATATGCAATGTGAAATTCATCTAGATGGCGTTAGTGCTTTGACTATCCGAATCATGAAGCTCGTAGAGACATACGTTTCTGATGGTACAGTACACTTTTAGGGATTTTCAGGGAGGTATTTAAAAACTTCTTATTTTAAAATTCTTTATATACATATTTATTTACCACATAAAACCCATCTACATCAGAGAATGCTGTACTTATTTAAATAAATTTGCAAATCGATAGCAATTATTAGAATCATTATATATATCATATCATACAAATAATGCTAATAATAAATTTTAAAATTATTATGTAATATTTTTACCTACGTAAATTAGCCACTTGTTGTTAATATGCTTCACCCTCTTCATATTCATCATCATATTGACGTCCACCATTTGTATTATCCGGTTCATATTTTTGTTCATCTTCATCCTCATATTTAATATGAGCCTGATCATAAGCCTCGGGTGGATATTGCGGATATTCTGGATAATCTAAATAACAATAAAGATGATAATGAATTAAATCGTCAAGCACATTTGAAAATGGCTGACAAGCTGAATCAATGTTAATTATATCCGAAAAGTATAGCGGCCTCGACCGGGACTTGAATCCAGGACCTCTTAATTTCGCGTTAAGTGTTCTACCAACTAAACTACCGAAACTACCGAATAGATATCTATATAGATATCCGGAAGGTATAGTATGGCTTCGGTAGTTTAGTTCGTAGAACACTTAACGCGAAATTAAGAGGTCCCGGGTTCAAGTCCCGGTCGAGGCCGCTATACATTTTCAAATGTGCTTGACGATTTAATTCATTCAAAAATCCAATGTTTAGACACTTTAAATTATAAAGATGATAATATTAATAACTAGAGTCGGTAGAAAAAAGGGGGTGAAATTTAATGAATATTCATTAAGAGTGTCTGAGGTGCATACTGCCGTACAGTTTAACAACTCAACAACTGCCAGCCCTGTTAACCTCCAATTATTCTAGCAAATTCATTAAATCTGAAATATTTCTTAGAAGAATGATGAATGATAAATGGATGATAATAAAATGATGATAATGATAAAATATTTCAGATACTGTTAAAGTTTAAAAGTGAGTTTGCATAATAAAATAAATGGAAATCATATTTACCATCAATGGGCTCCTCTTTAATCCTAATTTCTCCACCATCATCTGTTTTAATATATTCCAATCTTTCACCACGTTCCCTTTCACGTCGTTCCCGTCTTTCACGTTTACGTTCACGATCCTTATCCCTTGATTTTGATCGTCTACGTTTCCGTTCTCTGTCACGATCTCTCTCCCTAAACAAACAAATATTCAAATAAAATATTAATACATTATGTAAATTTATTATTTTACCTTTCACGATCCTTTTCACGTGATCTCCGATCAAAACTATCATCAAAATCTTCTCTAATACGTTCTTTACTATTATTATTACGTCGTCTTTTATCACGTCTTGGTGAACGTGAACGACTAGTACGTCGTCTACGATCTCTTGATCTTGATCGCCGTCGATCAAAACCAATACGTTCACTACGATCACCACGGTCACGATCACGATCGCGATCTCTATCACGATCACGATCACGACCGCTACGTTCTTCACGTTCACGTTCCAAACGATAACGTTCCCGTTCACGTTCATTATCTTCACGGCCGGAATGTTTAATATTCACTTCAGGACCACCACGACGGGTACCACCCAAACCACCACCTAAAGAAAAACAAATCTTTAATAATAATAATAAATTAATAATTATTAAATAAGTCACCTAATCGACGTGGTAACCATCCCTTGACCGTTCTAGCTCGTTCAACATCCACCAAAACACGTCTTCCATCAATTTTCTTTCCATCAGCATGTTTGTATGCAGCTGAAAATTTCAATGGTAATAATATAAACAAATTTCTAACAACAATAAACATATTTTAAAACTGCATATGTGCTACAAAACTACTTTTTGATAAAATAAACACATATGAAGTTTTCTTTTTAAACACGAAACGGTAAAATTCGATTTTTTTAGAAGACAAAAAATAATCAAAATTCCGACCAACGAAAAAATCATTTCCAAGTTTACAGAAGACGATTTGTAGCAATTTAGATTTGCCTTTAATTCCATTATTCTTAAAGATAACATCTTTATAAATATAGTTGAAAGTGTCCAAATATTGGATTTTTAATTAAGAAAACCGTCAAGTACATATGAAATGACTGACAAGCCGAAATCAATGTTATGTAGCGGCCTCGACCGGGGATTGAACCCGGGACCTCTCAATTTTCGCATTGAGTGTTCTGCCAACTAAACATTCAACGCGAAATTAAGAGGTCCCGGGTTCAATCCCCGGTCGAGGCTGCTATATTTTTCGGATATAATTAACATTGATTTCGGCTTGAAGAATATTGAAGATTATTTTTCTTATTATTTCAGGTTTGTGATGTTATCTGATACACTACCATGTAGAAAAAGGTGAAGGATTCGCCCAAAAACACGTAGCGCCTCTAAAATGTTTGTAATGAAATTTCTTCTCAGTATTTATAAAACTTATATCTTAAAGAATAACGAATTTTAAGTCCGATCTAAACTGCTGCAAATCCGATCTTGTACAATAGGTATAAATGAAATATACCTACCCAGTTACTTACGTTAATCAAAACATCATATTTGATAAAAGTCGTATTTTGTATAGATATTTTAATCAATCCGAACCCGTTGTTGATTGATATTGATTGATACAGATTGTGTGTGTTTTGTGAGATTTGATAGAAAGAGGAATAAGACGAACTCTCCATTTATTTTTTATTAGAAAATGATTACCTGGTGCGCAAATTACTTACTGAGCGCGCATACCCAATAAATTAAAACATAATTATAAAAAAAAATAATAATAATATTTAAAAAAAAACCTCCAATTTTATGAAAATGAATAATAATAATAAAAATCTATATTTGGACAGATTTGTTTTTTGTAAAATTTCTATGAAAAATTGGAAGAGAATTTGAAAACCCCGACAAACAATTATTTTCTCTTTTTTTTCTTTGTTTATATAAAAAAAAGATATTTGTATGCAGGGTTCTTACCACACATACAAACCTATATAGCCAGCAATAAGCGGAAGTTTGGGGGCAAATCGGCACTAGTTGCCTGCAGCTCGGACTGTATAAAAAATAGAAAAATATTAATTTGTGTCGTTTTTAGAATCATCATATGTTTTCTTATTTTTTTTTTCATATAAATATAAGAGAAAGAGGTTGCTGGCTACATAATCTAAATAAAGAATACCTTCAATCCTACACTCTCTAAATAAATCATCTTGATACCGATACAAATCAAATTTGTTTTAATGTCAAGTATTTCCGTCTTTTCTTTCGGTTTTTTTTTTCCGGTTTTATCGATTACTTAAAGTTGTAGGATTGAATTATTTGCCTGTTGGGCAATTTTATTTACTCACAATGCATGTCTCGTTCATGTTCATATTCAATGAACGCATACCCCCTTGGTTTACCATTTATACTATTATGGATAAGTACAATCTATAAATCAAAAATAATATTGATAACAATAAATAGAAATAATGATAAGAAAGAGGATTACCTTTTTGATTGGACCGTATACTTCAAATTCACGTCGCAATTTTGATTCAGAAGTATCATAATTCTGTGGAAGAAAAAGATTGTTCATAATACGAGAAAATTGTAAACAGTGTCGGACTGGGCCACCGGGCACCCGGACGAATGGTAAAACTTAAAGAGGGCTAGTTGAATACTGTTTATTAACTACTTTTGGAGAGAGAAATAGGGTTACGTGTAACAAAAACATTAGGAGGCAAGGAACAGGAGGCTTTCAAAACAGATTCTGCCATTAAACAGAGCTGATTAAAAAAAAAGTGGTAGGAATCCTAACGGGGCACTGCCACTTAAAGAAGCACCTCACAATTCTGTGCGTCAGAGATAATCCCACATGTAGGAAATGCCCAGAGGACGACGAGACGGTGGTTCACGTGCTGTGCGAGTACCCTGCTCTTTCTGAGCATAAGCACTGCTGGTTCGAGTTGCCGTTCATCGAACCTCAGGAGGTACAGGGGCTATCCATTGGAGACATTCTGGGATTTATCAAGGGCTCAGAACTGTAGGGAGCTCTGGGAAATCGGGGCTTACAATGGACCACTAGAGTCTAAGTATAATTGAGAGTCTTATAAACAGTTTAGATGAGGAGCAGCGGCCCCTGAGCACAAATGAAAAATTTAGTTTACCCAGTGGGCCACGAGCTTGCCAGTCCGACACTGATCGCAAATTACTTACAATTCTAGCTACAAATAATGTTTTAAATGGATCAGTTGTGATATTTGATGCTGAATTTGGATCCCATACGGCGATTTCCTGTTCTAATTTATAAGCAACTTGTTCGGCACGTTCACGTCGACGACGTTCCAACCGTTCCTCTCTAGTCTCAACTCGAGTTGGTGGTGGTGTATCCTTGGGGTCCTACATAGAATTTGATAAGCAAAAACCAAACATATAACACAAAAAAATGATAACAAACCTCAAATTCTTCAAGAAATAAACCAAGCCCTTGATAGCCCCTTTGTTTCTTCTCATGTGGAAGTTTTGCTACCGGTGGTAAATATGGTATAGGATCACGGGGTGCAAATAAAGCTAATAAATTTGGGGGTAGAAATTGTGTCATTTTTACCCAAAAATTGTAATTTTAATTTACAAATTTGATAAATAAAATTACAACAAAAATTTCTAAGCAACACTAATAAACATGGCCGACTGGCGTTTATCAGCCACAGTGTCAAATGTCAAAATCGCATGGTTACCAACATTACTAATACCAACCTAAAGACATAAAAATACCAAATTTATTTTCAAAAAAAAATTAATACAAATAATAATAATTAAATAAAAAGAGATTCCTTAAATAAATTAATTGTGCAATCTTTCCAATTCATGAAATTTGCGTATATATTGACCTTTCTGATAGTGGTAATCATTCTCATCAGTATTCCATGAGATATACATGTAAAGTGTGAGAATTGTCGCCAATAATAAACGATCCAGACTAAAATTACAATTAAAAATTAATAATAATGATAAGAATAATCAAAGAAACTCGTTGTAATTAACCTCATAACAGGAATTGACCAAAGGATTACCAGAAATGCCAAAAAACTTGGATGTCTTAGATGTGAATTCAATCTTTGTAATTGAAACGATTTTCGTGAATTTGGATCTGGTAGATTGACAATACTGTAATAAACCTACAAAAAAACAAGTTTTAGTTGACTAAACACTTTTCCTAATAAAGCAAATTACCTGTTTAATGCCTAAAAGTTCATTAACATCCATACAAATACTTCCAACATAAATGATTAACCATGAAATAAAATGGATTGTAACACATAACCACCATAATGGTTTAAAATTTATATTGAATTTCCATAGAGTTATTTCGGGAATATGACGCCAATTCCAAACTAACACCTAAAAATTACTTATATTAATAATTTCAATAATTTTTTGTCAATTTTCGACAAACCAAAAGTACTAGATCAGTGGAAATTATATAAATACTACGATAAATACTATGAATGCCCCATTTATGTAGATAATTCTTTAAATTGTCACCAGTTAATAATGAATGTTGTAAAATGAATGAAGTCAATAAAGTCATATTGATCAATAGATTCCATGATGTTGAAACGTACATATCTGAAAAAATAAATAATAAAGTAATTATAATAAATATTATCAATGAATTGATGAACCTTTTGATATTAGTTGAGGTTTAAAAATATAACCCGGATCCGACAAAAAGAATGTTAACTCCACCATAGTATAAAATGTTGCAATAAATCCAGAAATACTTATTCCAACTTTTGCTGTATTTGTAAGAAGGTCTTTAATGGCCATTTTTTTCTTGCAGAGATTATAAATAATTAAATCGGATAGAGGAATTAATACTTGGAGGTATTTTTATTACGTTTGTTTATATTTTTAGAATTTTTAGGTTAATGTCATCTGTCACTTGTCTGACTGACTAAATGTAGCTGCAAGCTGTTCCTAGATAAAAAATCACATAGGTAGGCAACTTTAAATACTTTAAGCTACGTCCGTTTGATCGGAACCGAACGACGGGACCATTACGTTGTTTTTGCTATTATTATGGGAGCAGGGCCGGACTGGAGTACCTTGGCTCCCGGGGAATTCATAAAAAAAGAAGGTATCTCTTCAGCTAATGATAAAAAAATTTATACTTTACTGTTTACATAGCTGTTACATCGAATTAAAACTTTACGACACAACCGTACAAAACACGTATACAGACAAATTTTTGATTTTTTATAAAACGATACATTCGAAATAAAGTTGCATAACGCCCTTTGTTGTTACAAGTTTTCTAATCAGTTGATTTTAAGACATCAACTAGTCAACATCAAAAATTTAAATAAAATAGTCAGTGTCGTTCAAATAGTGTGTGCTGTGAGTCAATCAGTGCAAGTGCGGAGGTGGAATTACTATTAAATCGTAAGAGTTATCAATGTTGTTTTCTAAATGGACCACTACCATACTACCATCCACCATCGATGATCAGCGTTGGGGCACTGTACAACCTTATCGGAGAGGTTCAAAAAAGGAGATCATCGAATGGGTAAGTTCTAAAACACGACTTTCGATTTGTTCTAATAATTTTTGGTTTTCCTTTTTTTAATTGCAGTAAGTTTGAACAGCGTGGGATAAGGAGAGATGACGTAATACATGAAGCCCTAAATAGTAAGTTTTTCTTCATTCTACTCCTCTCATATTTGCCAATAGCATCCAAACGCCACCAGTAGTAGGTAGAAAGTTAAAAATTCGCAAGATTATAGAAAATAGAAACTTTCGATCAAACGAACGTAACAAAGATAGAGCGCAGTCCTTTACCTGTCCTCTACGCTTCTGTGATAGTTTTCTACTAGTTTATTAGTCTGTCAATGCAACAATTCCGGAGCCCCACCGCCCCATCGTTTTAGGACCCTGCCTTTCCACTGTCACAGCCCCCGCAATAATTACATACTATATTATTTTATATGGAAGGGATTTTACACCACTTCCGGTCAATGGTCCGGATCAGAGGTGAAATAAAATGGGTACCAAATGATACCAATCAAAAGAGTAGAATCAGAATATATACCAGTCTTAGAAATTTTGTGAATATTGACTTCTACAGTCAAATTACTTTACGATAGGACCCAACAAAACAGTCAGCTACAATAAGCAATTTTAATGTACAATTTGAAACAGATGTACAGAAAAAGAGCGACTCACTTATAGGGGGCCTAGTACAAAGTAATTTGACTTAATTACTTACTTAATCCTTGAACCTTGAAATAGATTATAGATTAAATAATTTTAAACAAATTAATTTTAATTTTAGAATAAGTATAATAAGAACACCCCAAAAGGAACAATTAGGTATTTCTCAATTAGAATTCTAGGAATTTGTCGTTATTTAGAGTTTTGATTATAAAAACACCTAGTAATTTATTTAAAAAGTTCGGCTATCAAATCTTATTTATAGACCGAATATAGATAGATCAATGAACCATTTTTTTTTCACCAAAGGCCTATAAAAGGACGAATAAGGTAAGTTTGGGTTTTATATTGGTTGTAACAATGGTGAAGACCAAGTACTATAAGAAACTATTAGAAAGAGCAATATGTACTTTAAAAAGAGCTGGCATAAATCCTTTACAATCACAACCGATCCTTTTATCCACAACTTGTATTGTGCTTACCATAATGATTATTTTAGCTATTTCTGGTTACATTTATGATGATCGAACTTTTGAAAATATGGTCTCTTATACTTCATCACTTCTAATATTTCTACGAGTATGTACAATTTGTGTTAAAAAATACGATAATAATAAAATAAAATTTGGATATTTTAAGCTATCAGTTAAAACAATTGCAATAGTTGCTAACAAGAAACGAATTCAATTGTATTTTAAACAAGTGGATAATTACTGGCCGATTGAAAATGAAAAATATTCAAAAGAATTTCAAAAAGAGTGTTTCTCGATCTTGAATACTTGTACAAAATTAATTACAATTCTGACATATTATGGTTATTTTTTAATTCTCTTTGTTTTGATATTTCAAATGGTTAATGGTACTGTGGGTGTCGTCGTTTATAAACCAGAAATAATGCCGCAATGGCTTTACATCATGATCAATGATGTGTGTTTAATATTGTGTATACAAATACTTTTTGGGGTGGATTTTTTAATTTGTGTACTAATTACACTGCTACGGGTACAATTTAAAATATTTAATGAAGACACTCGAATTTCTATTAATAAAAGTATTGAAGACAATTTTAGTGACTCTCAATGCAATGATTTGGTCAAACATCACGTCAATCATCATAATTTTCTTTTGAGGTGAATTTTAGCAATTAATACACGGAAAATTTGAAATATTATAGATGAATTTTCAGTCAGTTTACATTGTTAAACGATATTTTGGGGCCTATGTTATTAATTGATCTTTGGTTTATCGTTGGTATTATATGTTTCTTGCTCTACGAAGTCACATTTACGTAAACTATTAATGAAAGTGTTTATTGGTTTTTATTATTGATTCATTTGAATTTTCAGTGAATTAAACTTTATTGCTTCGATACAATTTGGAAGTTATTTGTTTGGTCCTACAGTACAAGTGCTTATGTTTTACACATTACCATCAGAAAATCTCTCAAATGAGGTAACAATTTATAATTAAGTAAACAATTTCTAATATTATTTTACGATCATTTTCACCCTAGTTATGAGTTGTTGATGATTATTAGGATTTCAGTGAAACACCGCTGGTTGTATTTTCTAGTTTTTTGGGGGCAACGTTTCCTCTCCGTGTGGTAACTTCTTCAGGGCCTCAACTAGTCTATTATTTTGGTGTCATGCCCTGAAGACGTTACTATTCGGTGACGAAACGTTGCCCCCAAAAAACTAGAAAATGCAACCATCGGTATTTCACTGAAATCCTAATAATCATCAGAAAATTTCTGATATATCGACAGATACATGGTCTCATTGAATCGATCTACAGTTCAAATTGGTATGAATCAAAATGCTTATCATTACGAAAATCTTTAATAATAATCATGTCAAGAACACAAAATACTATGACTATAAATGGTGGAAACCTGATGGATATAAATTTAAAAACTTGTACAATGGTATAAATCATACAATTATCTTCATTTCTATCTAATTTTATTGTACGTTAATTAATTTACAGATATATAAAACTACACTGAGTTTTTTCATGTTTTTGCAAAATGTTCGAAAACTGTAGTAGAGAATAGTTCAATGAAACAGTCTTTATTACTTTTCTATGTAAACTGAATTTAACGTCTAAAAATACTCAAAATGGTCTCATAGTTGTCTCTTTCAGTTTTGTTTTTATAGGAGGCAGCTGTGGTCGTTTTCCCCCTGCCCCTTGATAATGTTTAATTAATACAGTAAAGCACATGATTTTGCAATATTTGTGTATAATTACTTCCTTATTTGTTGTATTTATACAAAATTAATTGCAATAAATTATTCACTGTTTCACGTACGTATTCATTCATCCTAGAATCCCCTCTACAAACCAAAAGCTTAACGCAAGTATTTTTTGTCTTTTTCTTTCTGCCCTTTTCCTCATATAGTTGAATACTTCACAAGCGGAAATCGAAATTAATTGTTTTGAAAATAAGGAAAATTAGTTTGCAATTAGTCTTCTAATTTTAATCTTGAAGAGTGTATTAATTAGAGAATCTTTATAAAAAATAAATATTTTACTTATTATTTAGTGTAGTTGTTCTAATCTTACGATTAGACATTAATTTTATGTTAAACAAAAAATTCAAAAGTAGAAGGACTATGAAACAAAATTATTTATCCCTTAATTAGAAACCTTACCATGTATACTCTAATTTGTCGTTATTGAAGGTTTCAATTATAACAAGGAAAGTTTGATTCATTTAAAAAGTTTATAAAGATTTATTTTAAAAATTAATTATATGATCTTTATAGAATCCTAAAAAAAAAGATATAGATACCTTCAATTGGGGTTTTATAAAGCGAACATTCAGAAAGTTTTAGTTTCATGTTAGTTCTAACCATGGCAAAGATCGGATATTACGAGAAATTGTTAGAAATTACAACACGTACTTTAACTAGAGTTGGGTTGAATCCTTTAAAATCACAACCAGTTCTTTTAACAATAAACTGTGTGGTTACAACTGTAATGTTTATTTTGGCAATTGCCGGTTACATTTATGATGATCTGACTCTTAAAAGTATTATAACATATACATGGTCATTTATAATAATCCTGCGAGTATGTATAATTATAATACGTAAATATTACAATAATAGAACACTAAATTTGAAAACTTTAAGCTCTCTGTTAGAATAATTGCGACAGTTGGTAACAGGAAACGAATTCAACTGTACGTTTCAAATATGGGTAATTATTGGCCAATTGATAATTCAAAATATTCGAAACGGATGCAAAAAGATAGCTTCCTAGTGTTGAATATTTGTTCAAAATTCTTGACTTATTTTCATTATTACGGTTATTTTTTAATTGCCTTTGTTTTGGTATTTCAAATAATTAGTGGTACAGTTGCTGTTGTCGTTTATAAGCCTAAAATAATGCCATATTGGGTGTATGCTATAATCAGTGACATTTCCTTAATGGTAGGTGTACCAACCATGATGGGTTTTGATATGTTTATTTGTATGTCATTTACACTTTTGTGGATACAATTTAAAGTATTCAATGAAAATATACGAATCTCCATCAATGAAAGCATTGAAAACAGTTTGGATGAATCTCACAGTAATGCTTTAATAAAACATCACGTGAATTACCACAGTTTTCTTCTAAGGTAAAGTTGTGTGTTAATAAATGGATAAATAGGAATATTATTCTAAAAATTTGAGACTTTTAGCCAGTTTACATTATTAAATGATATTTTGGGACCCATGTTATTGACTGATCTTTGGCTTATTTGTGGTCTGATATGTTCTCTTCTTTATGAAATAACATCAACGTACATCATAGATTAAAATAATTAATTCATATTCATAACTATAATTATTAAATTTTGCAGTGAATTAGTCCTTGTAAGCTCCATACAATCTGGAGTTTATCTTCTTGGTTCTACAACACAATTGCTTATGTACTCGTTACCATCAGAAAATCTTTCAAACGAGGTAAAGATATTAAAATTTTCTATCTGACTAACAAATAGAGAAATAATAATTTTTCTTATATATTGACAGATAGGTGGTCTCACTGAATCTATTTACAGTTCAAAATGGTATGAATCAAAATGTTTATCATTACGGAAATCGTTAATAATAATCATGTCAAGAACACAAAATATTTTGTGTATAAATGCCGGAGGTATAATGGATATAAATTTACAAACTTGTACTAGGGTATTATTAATACAATTATCTATATTTTTATTTAATTTCATTATTACGTTAATTAATTTACAGATTTTTAAGGCTGCACTAAGTTTTTTCATGTTTCTTCAAAATATTAGAAAACTATAAATCAGAAATTTAGTAAAATAGTTAACTTCGTAAAAGTATAATTCTTTATAGTCATGTTCTTAGTACCTACACTTGCGTACATACATATAAGAGAGAAAGCTTGTTTTAGATCTGTATAAATCGGGCTGCAGAGGGTCGTCTTCATAAGACAACCTCAGCTTCACTGAACAGAATCTAGCGAATCTGAGAGGAAGGATATTCTATCTCTCCACCTTCCTACTCTAAAGAGAGAAAAAGCCTGACATACAGGAACGAAAACACTAGTATTTCTCACACAAGAGTCGTCCTCTTTTATATGCACGTATGTAAGTGTACATGAAGATTTCATTAGGCACAACACACAAAATAATCCATGGGTAGGTCCAGCGAGGTTAAGCGCCTACGACGGTTGTACATTTAGATAATAAACCGCGGTGTCGCTTACTTGCACATCTGTTCTATCTTAACTGAACGACGCAACTCACCATCTGTTGAAAATTAGTCAAGTTGTTAACTGTGCAAATGTAACACTCGCGTCCAGAGAATGGTTTTCTCAACCGTTGTAAGCGCTTAGCCTCGCTTGACATACGTATTTATCTCATTGTCAGTGTGGACGTGTTCGCCGCATGTGAACGCAAACCATAATTTTCATGACATTCAACACATACCTACATTGAAGCGCATGCATTGAATGTCATAAATTTTTTGCGTGCGTTCACATGCGGCGAAACTTACCACACGGAGATAAATTCACCAAACCAACACGAGAACGACACACAACGCTAAAATTTATCAATGTTGACTCGTCTTTAAAAATAATCAACAGATGTTAAACAGAAAGTAGTGATTTTCTAATAAATAGTTTTACAGTATATATTCTCTTAAATCTATTTACTAACATACATACAAGCCTAGAAGCCTTTCTTGATACTTTTTGCTTTCAGCACCCATAGAAAAGCTAATAAAAGATAGCAGATACTATTTTTAGATATTAACTGCAGAATGCACACCAACTCCGCCGCAGTTAATCCCTCTAGACCCTTTAGCTCTATGTAGAGAAATTCAGATACACGAACACCGCCGCAAGAATAATTTTTACCTGAGATCCGCACACGAACTCCGCCGTAGTACAGATAAAAATCACTGGACTGTAGGAATGGTTTTACCAGTATTATACGATACCACAAAACGTTAAGAACAACTAAAATATCTACTAAAATATTAGTTTAATATACTATTTATTATTTAAATAATTTAAATGTGTGCTGTTGGTCTTTGTCTGGTCCGAGCGGAGCGGAGCGAGACATATTTGTACATATAGAAACCATTTACTTCCTAGTGTCATTGTCGAACTTTTGAGGTACTTTTACACTTAAGGGACAAACATCCCGCTGTGGCTACCTGGCAAGCGACCCGACGGAGTTCGTGTGTATCTGGCACTTACCTGTTCCATCCCACGGCGGAATTCCAGTGTGCGATTAGGGCGATGAGCCATAAACGGCGGAGTTCGTTAAGCATCTAACTGTACGTAAACAAGAAAATTGAAAAGTAGAACGACTACGAAACAAAATTATTCATCTATTAATTGAAAAACCTTATATATTATACTTAGCATGTTATCCAATCGATAATCAACGTTGGGGCACTGCACAACCTTATCGGAGAGGTTCAGGAAAACGGTATTATCGGAAGGGTAAGTTCTAAAACAAACCACGAATTTCTATTTGTTCTAATAGTTTTTGGTTTTCTTTTCTTAATTGCAGTAAGTTTGGACATCGTGCGATAAGGAGAGATGACTGAATCTATGAAGCCCTAAGTAGTAAGTCTTTCTTCATTCTACTCCTCTCATATTTCCCAACAGCATTCAAACACTACCAACAGTAGAAAGTTAAAAATTTGCAGATTTATAGAAAATAGAAGCTTCAGAAACTTCATACTCCACTGCATACTCCACTTTTCTCATCGATTGAGTTTCGATCAAACGAACGTAACAAAGATAGAGCCTAGTCCCGTACCTGCCCTTTACGCCTCTACAGACAAGGGAACTTCTTTAGGGCCTTTCTTTTGAAGTGTTCTCGAAACTGTGGTTTAAAAGTTTAACGTTTCACCAAAAAAAGATGTACATGGAACAAAAAAAAACTACGCACATGATTTCATTCCAGTAGCTGTGCCCACAACAGGGCAGTGGCTAGAAAATTTGACGTACAGGGCAAACTTAAATATGATAGTTTTCTATCAATTTACTAATTTTTCAATGTAACAATTCCGAAGCTTCAGCGCCCCATCGCTTTAGGGCCCTGGCTTTCCACGGTCTTATCGAAAGAGTAGAATCAGAATATTTACCAATCTTAGAAGATTTGTGAATATTGACTTCTACAGTCAAATTATTATACTTTGCGACAGGACCCAACAAAACAGTCAGCTATAATAAGCAATTTTAATGTAGGTATATACGTTGTACTCAATTGCCGAATTCGGCCAATGGGCGAAAGCTCTACCCACAACGCGTTTTAGGTAAATTAATAAGGTCTTTGTCTGGTCGGAGCGGAGCGAGGGGAGGATGATATGTATACGAATGGTTTCTACAGACCTCCACAGACCTACCCTCGCTCCGCTCGGACCTGTCAAGGACCTTATTAATTTACATAAAACGCGTTGTGGGTAAAAATTTCGCACATTGACCGAATTCGGCAATTGAGTACAACATATATACCTACAATTTGAAATAGATGTACAGAAAAAGAGCGACTCATCTGTTGGGGCCTAGTACAAAGTAATTTGACTTAATTACTTACTTAATCCTTGAACCTTGAAATAGATTATAGATTAAATAATTTTAAACAAATTATTTTTAATTTTAGAATAAGTATAAGAACAGCCCAAAAGGAACAATTAGGTATTTCTCAATTAGAATTCTAGGAATTTGTCGTTATTTAAAGTTTTGACTATAAAAACACCTAGTAATTTATTTAAAAAGTTCGTCTAGGTGTCAAATTTTATTTATAGATCGAATAAAGATAGATCAATGAACCATTTTTTCTCACCAAAGGCCTATAAAAGGACGAATAAGGTAAGTTTGAGTATTATATTGGTTTTAACAATGGTGAAGACCAAGTACTATGACAAATTATTACAAACAGCAACATGCACTTTAAGAAGAGCTGGCTTGAATCCTTTACAATCACAACCGATCCTTTTAACTACAACCTGTATTATCTTAACTGTAATGATTATTTTAGCTATTTCTGGTTACATTTATGACGATCGAACTTTTGAAAATATGGTCTCTTATACTTCATCACTTCTAATATTTCTACGAGTATGTACAATTTGTGTTAAAAAATACGATAATAATAAAATAAAATTTGGATATTTTAAGCTATCAGTTAAAACAATTGCAATAGTTGCTAACAAGAAACGAATTCAATTGTATTTTAAACAAGTGGATAATTACTGGCCGATTGAAAATGAAAAATATTCAAAAGAATTTCAAAAAGAGTGTTTCTCGATCTTGAATAGTTGTACAAAATTGATAACAATTCTGACTTATTATGGTTATTTTCTAATTATCTTTGTTTTGATATTTCAAATGGTTAATGGTACTGTGGGTGTTGTCGTTTATAAACCAGAAATAATGCCGCAATGGCTTTACATCATGATCAATGATGTGTGTTTAATATTGTGTATACAAATACTTTTTGGGGTGGATTTTTTAATTTGTGTACTAATTACACTGCTACGGGTACAATTTAAAATATTTAATGACGACACTCGAGTTTCTATTAATAAAAGTATTGAAGACAAATTTAGTGACTCTCAATGCAATGATTTTGTAAAACATCATGTGAACCATCATAATTTTCTTTTGAGGTGAATTTAACAATTAAAACACGAAAAATTTGGAATATTATCGATAAATTTTCAGTCAGTTTACATTGTTAAATGATATTTTGGGGCCTATGTTATTAATTGATCTTTGGCTTATTGTTGGTATTATATGTTTCTTGCTTTACGAAGTTACATTCACGTAAACTATAAATGTAATTCTTTATTGTTTTTTTGCCATTAATTTATTTGAATTTTCAGTGAATTAAACTTTATTGCTTCAATACAATTTGGAAGTTATTTGTTTGGTCCTACAGTACAAGTGCTTATGTTTTACACATTACCATCAGAAAATCTCTCAAACGAGGTAACAATTATTAAATTCCTTTATCAAATTTATAATTAAGTAAACAATTTCTGATATAGTTTATGATTATTTTCACCCTAGTTATGAGTTGTTGATGATTATTACACCGGTGGGTGTATTTCCTAGTTTTTTGGGGCCAACGTTTCGTCTCCGTCTGGTAACTTCTTCAGGGCATCAACTAGTGTATTACTTTGGTTTGAGTGCCTGGAGAAGTTACCACCCGGTGACGAAACGTTGGCTCCAAATCACTAGAAAATACAACCACCGGTGTTTCACTGAAATCCTAATAATCATCAACAAATTTCTGATATATCGACAGATACATGGTCTCATTGAATCGATCTACAGTTCAAATTGGTATGAATCAAAATGTTTATCATTACGAAAATCTTTAATAGTAATCATGTCAAGAACACAAAATACTATGACTATAAATGGTGGAAATATGATGGATATCAACTTACAAACGTGTACAATGGTATTAATCATACAATTATCAATATTTCTATCGAATTTTATCGTACGCTAATTAATTAATTAATTTACAGATTTATGAAACTACACTGAGCTTTTTCATGTTTTTGCAAAATGTTCGAAAACTGTAGTAGAGAATAGTTTAATGATGTAATCAAAGAGTGCAGGGAATAAAGAATGCTATACATTTAGTCAAGCATGGTTTTTCAAAATTTATCACTTTGTTCCGTGTCTTATCACATCACATAACAGGCTTGGTGCACCTATTTATGACTTTTCTATAAACTGAATCTAACGTCTAAAAATACTCAATAAGGTCTCATAGTTGTCTCTTCCAGTTTTGTTCTTACGAGGGGCAGCTGTGGTCGTTTTTTTTAAACTAACATCGTAAAGCATATGATTTTGCAATATTTCTGTATAATCACTTTTTTATTTGTTGTATTTATGCAAAATTAATTGCAATAAATTATTCACTGTTCATGTACGTATTCGTTCATCCTAGATTTCCCTCTGCAAACCAAAAGCTTAACGCAGGGATTTTTGGTCTTTTCCTTTTTGCCCTTATCCTCATATAATCGAATATTTTACAAACGGGAATTGAAATTAATTAGTTTGCAATTAGTCTTCTAATTTTAATTTTGAAGAGTGTGTTAATTAGAGAATCTTTATAGAAAATAAATATCTTACTTATTATTTAGAGCAGTTGTTCTAATCTTAGACACTAATTAAAGGCTAAACAGAAAACTCAAAAATAGAAGGACTATGGAACAAAATTATTTATCCCTCAATTAGAAACCTTACGATGTACCCTACTCTAATTTGTCAGGTTTCAATTATAACAACGAAAGTTTATAAAGAGTTATTTTAAAAATTAATTATTAGATCTATACCTATAGAATTTCTAGAAAAAGATATAGATACTTTCAATTAGGGTTTTATAAAACAAAGATTCAGAAAGTTTAAGTTTTATGTTAGTTATAACCATGGCAAAGATCGAATATTACGAGAAATTGTTAGAAATTACAACACGTACTTTAACTAGAGTTGGGTTGAATCCTTTAAAATCACAACCAGTTCTTTTAACAATAAACTGTGTGGTTACAACTCTAATGATAATTTTGGCAATTGCAGGTTACATTAATGATGATTTGACTTTTAAAAATGTAATAACATATACATCGTCACTTACAATAATTCTGCGAGTATGTATAATTGTAATACCTGAATATTACAATAACAGAACTAAATTTGAAAACTTTAAGATCTCTGTTAGAATAATTGGGATAATTTTTAACAGGAAACGAATCCAACTGTACTTTTCAAATGTGGATAATTATTGGCCAATTGATAATTCAAAATATACGAAACGGATGCAAAAAGATAGTTTCTTTATGTTGAATATTTGTTCAAAATTATTGACTTATTTTCATTTTTACGGTTATTTTTTAATTGTCTTTATTATCCTATTTCAAATAATTAGTGGTACAGTTGCTGTTGTCGTTTATAAACCTAAAATAATGCCATATTGGGTGTATGCTATAATCAATGACACTTACTTAATGGTAGGTGTACCAACCATGATTTGTTCTGATATGTTTATTTGTATGTCATTTACACTTTTATCGATACAATTTAAAGTATTCAATGAAAATATACGAATCTCTATCAATGAAAGCATTGAAAACAGTTTTGATGAATCTGACTGTAATGCTTTAATAAAACATCACGTGAGTTACCACAGTTTTCTTCTAAGGTAAAGTTGTGTTTTAATAAACGGATAAGTAGGAATATTACTAGAAAAATTTGGAATTTTTCAGCCAGTTTACATTATTAAATGATATTTCGGGTCCCGTGTTATTAGCTGATCTTTGGCTTATTTGTGGTATGATATGTTCTCTTCTTTATGAAATAACATCAACGTACGTACATCAAAGATTGAAATAATTACTTCATATTTATAACTATACTTTTTAAATTTACAGTGAATTAAACCTTGTTAGATCTATACTATTTGGAGTTTATATTTTTGGTTCTACAGGACAACTGCTTATGTACTCGGTACCATCAGAAAATCTTTCAAACGAGGTAAAGCTATTAAAATTTTCTATCAGACTAACAAATAGATAAATAATTTTTCTTATATATCGACAGATAGGTGGTCTCATTGAATCCATGTACAGTTCAAATTGGTATGAATCAAAATGTTTATCATTACGAAAATCTTTAATAATAATGATGTCAAGAACACAAAATATTTTGTGTATAAATGCAGGAGGTATAATGGATATAAATTTACAAACTTGTACTAGGGTATTAATAACACAACAATTATCTATATGTCTATTTAATTTTATTATACGTGAATTAATTTACAGATTTTTAAAGCTACACTGAGTTTTTTCATGTTTCTTCAAAATATTCGAAAACTGTAAAGCAGGAATTTAGCGAAATGGTTAACTTCACATCTTTATAATATCCTTAGTACACGAAAATTTTGTTCGACACAGCACATAAAATAATTAACGGGTATGTCCAGCGAGGCTAACCGCTTATGACGGTTGTTCATTTAGACAACAAACCGCGGTGTTGCTTACTGACACAACGATTTTATCTTCACTGAACGACACAATTGACAATATGTTGGAAATTAGTCAATTGGTCAATCGTGTAAATGTAACTCTAGGGAATGGTTTTCTCAACTGTTGTAAGGGGTTAGCCTCACAGGACATGCCCATTTATCTCAGTGTGGAAGTGTCCGCCGTGTACGCAGGTGAATGGCAACGATCTAAGCGCATGCATTGAATGTCACAAAAATTTTGTGGAGTTCACATCCGGCGAACCTCTCCACACGGAGATTTAACTGTACGTTAACAAGAAAATCGAAAAGTCGAAGGACTACGAAACAAAATTATTTATCTCTTAATTGAAAAACCTTATAGTATGTATGTCATAGATCTGTTAATATATACATGGATGGCGCGTTGCTGTAAGTAATTGACTCCAACATGTTGGGGTC
>JAZBHA010001099.1:2594-30289 GCA_037464855.1 Iselma pallidipennis | reverse complement strand
AGTTTTTTTTCATTTCTGAACATTTTCGATTTTCAGACATGTGCCCTTTTCGAAATTGCATATTCAATTAGGAGAAATATAGAAATTAAATTTTGGCTAAAATAACGGCTTTTTGTACTCCCTCTTTGACTAATTAAAAATATAGAGTTATGTGAGTAGAGCTTATTTCCTAGGGAAATATGCTTTTCGTCCTTACATAAAAAAATGTAGGGTTTATCTTTAAGTGATGGTCTAGCCGATGTGGTATTTCTTAAATTGAAAGCTGTTGAATATGCAATTGATGTAAAAATCCGTTAAAGTTCTTGAATTTGATCAACATAATCACTTAATCCATGATGTAATTTAAGGTGATTTAAATCAGACATTTACGGAGCAGTTATAGTTTTCTTTTACACAGGACAAATCAATTTATCATTGATTCCCTATGATCATTACTTACTAGTTTTTCATTTGATTTGTTTTTATGAATTATTGCTAATTTTACGTTTGTTTCTTTTTCATGTGGTAGCTCAGTTGTTTTTCAGTAATGATGATGGTAAAGTATCAGATCGTATTGTTCATGGACGTGTTGTCGATATAGGTGATTATCCTTATCAAGTTGCATTGGTGATGCAACGCAGAAATCGTAAACAAATCATCTGTGGTGGTGCTCTGGTAAGACCACATGTTGTCTTCACAGCTGCCCATTGTACACATGGACGTGATTATAGTCCACGACAGAATCTACAAGTATTAGTTGGTGCTGATTATATAGATGATCCAAAAGGACGTTTACATAAAATCGAGAGAGTACATAAACATCCTGATTTCAGTTATCAGGATTTAGATCATGATTTTTCCGTAATTGTCCTAGAAGAACCAGTTAAATATGATGATAATATACAGAATATTGATATATCGATGAAAGATCATCGTGGTGGGACAGTTGCTACAGCGTCCGGTTGGGGATTGACCGAATATGGGACACAATCGAAATATTTACGTGCAGCTGATTTAACTGTCGAAAGATGGGATAAATGTCAAGATTATTATAGTATCAAGATTACAAAGAATATGTTGTGTGTCAAGCCAGCAAGTACAACTACATATTTTGTAAATTAGAATTAATTCGATAGTTTTGCCAGTAATTTACAATCTTTTCCATAGGGTGACTCTGGAGGGCCATTGGTTATCGATGGGGAACTTGTCGGTTTAGTCTCTTTTGGACGAAGACTAAGTCCTAGCAAGAAAACAACAGTCTTTACGCGTGTTCGGGAATTTCTTGATTTCGCTGAAGAGGTTGTACCTGATTTTAATTCTTAAAATAGAATAAAACACCAAAAAAGCATTAAAATTTGTGTGTATGTGTGTTTTTTTTTTACTGACTCTGTGACAACAATACTACCATCATTTCTAATTATGACCCAAAACTTGGAACAGGCCATATTTTGTCCTGATGAAGATTGTTCCATGTTTTCCCTCCCCACACCTTCACACCAGAATTCTATGACAAATTCTTGTATATATGTCCAAACTTTTGGTTTAATATCCCATGGCCCTTATTCTCCAAATTAAAGGCAGATTTCGACCGCCCCCTTTTTACAATTACTTGGCAGATTTGACATAATTGATTCATTCTATAACCATATTGTTATATTTGTTGATATGTTAGGATAATATGGATATATTGATGGCAATACCGTGTAATATACCAATTATCTCAGTCGATTATTTGCCATGTGGAGTGGATTAATAATAATAATAATAATAGTGACAATAACAGTATTGATATCAACAATAGGTACATGAAATCTCAATAGGAAATGGCGTAACCTATATTTTCATATCAATTGGCTTTTTTTAATTTATTATTTACATTCAAAATAAAACCGGAAATTATTCTTCCTGAAGGAAGAATAAAAGGATAGTTTAGATTCTATTTATAAAAAAACAACATTTTTAAAGAACAGATTTTATACTTTTTATTCTCTTTTCCGTGCCATTTTCTCCTTTAAAATTACAATGTCTCTTATCAGTTGTCGGTGTTTTGTTTTCTAATGTTAGGAAAAAAGCGAGCAAATTTAGAAGAAAGAATGAGAATGTCGTACAAAGTTGAATAATAATATTGAGATTAACTGTTTTGTGGGTAAGTAATGATGTTGAATTTTAAAAGTTTCTTGAGAGAATTGAGAATTTTAAATGAGTCTATACCTGTGTAAAGAAATTTAAATAAAACTATAGATGAATGAATTGATTGAGAAGCAAAAAAGTTGGAGAATACGAACAGAAATTCAAAAAAAGTTAATCGAATTAATTTCACCGGAAAAAAAGCTAAAAGCTCTAGATTTGTCCAAGTAGACATTTAATTAAGATATTAGAAAAAAAACAACAAGTGTTTCCCACAGTTACACCAATTTTTCATCGTTATCGTTATCAGTAGATGGTTTCATTTCAATTTGCATTTTTCACGGTTTCAAATAATTCAATCCACCTACAATTTTCTTATACTTGATTGTTCGTCGTTCCTCTTCTCATTCGTTCTAACTAAACAAAAAAAAAAAGAAAATTTCAAAAGTCTCCTAGTAGTTTGGTGGAAAAAGGGCAAAGAATCCTCCAAAACATCCCACACATTGTACATAACAGTACATATGAGTACCGTTTACGTCAACGTTATCAAAAATTCCAGCAATTTGATAGGTTGCAGACTACATCCTGTAAGAATCGTGTGTTGCTATTGGTTAGACTGAATGTGTATTAAGCTCGGCAGCTTTGGTGTGCTGCTTCAGTGCGTCCTGATACCCTACCTGTGTATAACCAGTGTAATATAGTTTGTTCCTGCAATACATATACATATACACACATACACGTCGTCCTCATCGTAGTCGTCATCGTTTATCCTGCTTGATAACGCATTTAACCCCGGTCACTGCTAAACGGCCGGACAGGGGCAACAGACACGAAAAGGTAAGTTGTTTTTAATTATATTATAAGGAAAAAAATATATAAAAAATTACAACATTTAGATATAAAATAGCATCACAGACAAACTTTTCAAATTAGTTCAAAATTGCTGCTAATTATCTTCATTTAAATTCATTACGTTTTCTATTTGTCTTTGATTTGGAATGCAACGAAAAAAACGGCGAGTAAAATATTTAACGGACACTTATATGAACTCAAAGTCGTCTTTAACACTTCTATTTCTCCCTAAGGATAGAGATAGTAATTTCAACTTTTTTACTCGTGCAACTTAATCAATAATTTAACCGAAATCCCATTCCTAACGTTCACATCCTTTGCTAGGACTTTTTTTTTTAAATTACTTTAAATTACGATTAAAAATCAAAATATTTTACATCTTCGTAGATATTTTGTGAAGAATAAATAACTGATTCTTGTATATTATGGCTGAAAATTTCTAATTATCATCCTGACAATTCTCCATTGAATTGGTAAGGTAGGTTGGCTTTTGTTTGCCTGACAATATTGCAACAAACTTGCAAAAGTTTTTCAATAAAAAACAACACCGTCTTTATATAAAATTCATTAAAGGATTAATATAGATAGGCCTGAAAATTGCCATCTTCCAGTTTATTATCAATATGAACATTTCTATATGGCATTTCTATACAACACAATCGAAATTCTCACTTTAGAATCTACTGTAAGACCGGGGAATTGAACTAATTTTATGAAAAATTGAGACACAGAAAGTCGAATATTGGATGCGTTAAATTCTTCTAGCCGCACATAAAAGTTTCATGTCACTATCTAGTGGGTCTCAACAGCAAACATGCAACGTTATTACGTAAGACACTTGGGATATCCCTCGTTTGATATGCTGCTCACTATACCGAATTTTGCATGTCCTATCTCTCTACAAATCCATCATTAAAATCGGCTAGAAATACAGAAGATTTCTTCTGTACAATTCTTTATGGTGACTGGTTTCATTATCACCAATCAGCGGATGGTGAAATTTTAATTAAAATAACACTTTAATTAATATTTTTCTTTGCTAGTCAATTTTCGTTCATCTATCTTATTTGGCGAGTGGGTTTGTTTAAGGCAAATGTTAGCCAGCTAGCTGTAAGATATTAATCTTATAACTAACAGTAAAAGACTGGGTGTGTTTTGAAATGTTGAACAAACCACTCAATTACAATAAGTCTGTCTGGAAATGTCTTGAACAAACTCTGCTGTGTAAAAACAATCAATTAAAAGTGAAGTAAACAATGCTTGAAAAATTGATAATTTTTATTATGTTGTTCTTAGATAATAATAATAATATCCAAAAGATTTTCCTACAACATTGTTTGTAAATATTTGATAATAATTCGACAATTTAACAAGTATTCCGTAACGCAAAACCAACTGAAAATGTTTCAAATGTTTGATAATAACATTACAAGGTGTTAGAGATTCTAATCAGTCGATTGATTTATTATTGTTAGATGAGTTTCTCCCGGCGCATCCACCAAAATCGGTGACGGTATTCCATGAATGTTAACGTGTTGGAGTTTATTGTTTCTAAATTTAACGAAAAACAAAATATTTCAAATACTGAATAAAGCTTATATTAATAACTTTGTATTTTGACGGATATTCTAAGAGATTAAATGTTAGAATCCAGATTAATTGTTCTCCAGGTGTCATAAAAGTGTTTCATTAAAATTTGGTAATTTCCTCTGTAATAAGTTGAGTAATAGAGGGAATCTCTTACATCATACCCTCGAAAATTAAACTTTATTCGGCTTCATGTTTTTTTTGGGTCAAGAATCAATAATTTTTTCAACTTGTTAAGGCAACAGAAATTCAGAAAAAAGCGTAGGAAGGCATGAACGTTCTAACTTACTTTCCCACAATTTAACTGGATAGAGTTCCAAATTATCTTAGATAGGGTGATTTTTTGTTATTCAACAGAACACCTTTGAAGTTTTATAATCGTACGAAAGTACAAGTTTCTTTGGAAAACTGTTAGAGAAAAAAGTTTGCAGTTATCAAAGCAACACTTGAACAATTGTTAAC
The DNA here is from genome assembly GCA_037464855.1 of Iselma pallidipennis. Taxonomy (NCBI): domain Eukaryota; kingdom Metazoa; phylum Arthropoda; class Insecta; order Coleoptera; family Meloidae; genus Iselma; species Iselma pallidipennis. The sequence continues at coordinate 25,282 of JAZBHA010001099.1, read as the reverse complement.
GGGTGATTTGGGTTAAAGAATTGCAGTCCTTTCCGTTATTCGTCGAGTATTAGATTGTGAGTGGAATGGAAGAAACACTGAATATATGAAAATTTAAAATTTTCATGTTTTATTCCATGCTGTAATGTTACACATTGTAACATTACATTTCATATAAATATTATCTCAAACTTATAATCTGTAAATGTATTAGAACATTGTGTACGATAATCTCTGAAATAAATTCCCGTATTAAGCTTTTTGTTACAAAGTCCAACTAATAATTTATCCAAAAACGTCTGCCAACTTCCATAATTTTCTCAGGATTAGAATTTCAATTTTGAAAAATTCAGAATTACAAACTTTACAAAGTACAGTAGATTTTTTGTAAACTGTTTGAGAATGAAACTTGACAAACTGGTGGAAGAACACTAAATGACTCGAGAATTTTGAAAAACTGCTAGAAATTTTCTTTTGTGAACACAGTTTCGTCCATTACCATTATCAAAAAAGCTTCTATTTCCTCCTCTATTTAATAGTAATTTTATGGGGATGAGAACAGGAACATCTCATTCTTTTTCAGAATTTCAGGAATATCTGGCTTCAGGAATTTCTGTCTAGACATCTATGAAAATTGCATAAGAGTATTAAATTTTTAATTTTTACCTTAACATTTTTTATTCAAATACCAATTTTCTGGAAGCTTCGTAAATTTTTAAGAAACAAAGTTTGTTTAAAAATTGAAGATTTATCAAAGAATAGTTTAGTCATTTTGCGTTTATAATGAAGTCAGTATGCAACTCATATATACCTAACCTATAATTAATTTCTTAAGATTCGTAACACTGAACAAAGTAATCTAAATGGGCGTGTTTTATTAATATACTAATTGTTCTAATAGAAAAACGCGCCACAAAAGATTTTTTTTCAGAATATTATTGACGCATAGGGTCAGTGAAATTGATAGTCTTGCTTGTTGCTTATGAGTTATAAAAACTAGTAGAGGAAAATATTTAGCGTTACATTCTTTCCCTTAAGGTACCTGCTTGAAGATTTATGAAACGCACCCTCATTGTCAATATTAGTATGACTAACTGCAACGAAGTTCCCTAATTATAAATGTCTGATGTCGTGCTAATTTTTCACTTTAAAAGGCATAAAGAGTGCATAAAAAAACTTATTTCATTTGTCGCACTTGTCCTTTAGAAAACTCGCCGGATCGCGACAAAATCAAGCCATATAAAACTAGATTTTTAATTTATTATTGAATGGCTAGAATCCAAAATTATCTTTCACATGGTAATGTTTTTTACGCTAGAACCTTATCAATTATCTAACTGTAAGAATTTTATTTTAGTTTTATAATTTCAGGCAAAAGGAAAAAATTATTGTAAATTATTGATTGCATATCACTGAACTAAATTTAGACATTTTGAGTGTTAGTTTTTGTGGTGAAAATATTGACATAATGTCGATAGAAGGGACTTTTTTCCATTTGCTGTAATTTAAAATTTTTCCATTACCGACATTTTAAACTTTAAATTTATTATATTAAACTTCTAATCTATAAATCCATTAAAATAATACATGATAAGCTTCGAAATAAATTCCTAGATATGGGTTTTTGTGTTGTAAAATCCAATTAATAATTTATTCTATAAAGTTTCTCAACTTTTACAATTTCTTCGAGATTAAAATTTACTTTAAAATTTTTCGAAATTTATGAACAGTAATTTTTAGATTTTTGGAACAACTGAAACAAACAAACATAGCTTATCACCGCTAAATAAGTACACGTATATACGAAAAAATCTCGCTATTTCGACGGAGATGCGAACTACGGTCCCCCAATGTCCCGTCAGGTGTCCTCACCACTCAACTATCGAAGTTTCGGATATATTTAGCAGTGATGACCTGTTTCTTTGTTTCATTTGTTCCATTAATATTAAATACACCTTCTGGGTACCTTCAACCTCTATTAAAATATAAAGACTTGATAAAAAAATTTAATTTGAGTTGTAGTTTTGATGGCTTCTTTTTAAAATCCTTTATTCAATAGACGCTTATTAGTTTCGGTGAGTATTTGCTGCCAGCGCAGCGCATCCACCAAAACTGCATCACTTTAAATTTACGATTCCATTAACTTATTGTTGAACGAGATTCCATCGAAAATTTCGTTAGAATGTTGAAAATTGTTCTTGTATACACAATATCTATGTAATTGAAGATAGAAGGAAATAGTTTCCTACATATTCCTCTCTTACACTATTCATAGTGGTAGAAAATTTCAAAGTAAACACTTGCCAACAGTCGTGTGTCAACATCTCTGCTTTTACAAAATATTGGATTCTTTGTCGGAAATAGCGAATTTATGACAAATACGACGATAATAAACGGTTAAATTATGACAAGAATTACAGTTTCAAATGATGTAATTTGAATATAGAATGGAATCATAATGTTGATAGTCGCCAATAACAAGAAAAATTACCACTTATTGGAAAGTTTTACAGATTAACAATATATCTCGTTATTGTTATTAAAAAATTAAATTGGGCCAAATATGAATCATTGAATGCAAGTTATATTGGAAATTTTGCAACGAAGAGAACAAGTATTTGATGATTGTGTGAAATGTTATCGTTCATATGTTATTTGCCTTCAATTCCATTCAACAACGTTTCGCTTTTATATCGGTATGGTACCTGTAAGTGCCAATCAAATCAGACAGTATTTACTCAGAATGAGATAACTTGAATTCAACCAGGCTGGTAGAGAGTGATTCATTCATTCACCAATCAGTCGTTAATATTCATTTTTGATCATGATTTGTGTTTTGTTAGTCACTATTCATTCTTCAATTTAGTGAAATTTTTTTCCGTACTTTTTATCTCAAGTTGTTATTTGATAAATTGTAAATATATTTGCTCAATTATGAGGGTCGCTTATATTTTTTCTCCTACATCGGGACAGTTTCATGTAACTTTAGAATTAGGGGCGGCTACTCCAATTAGCTAATGAACGGTGGTACGTTGGAATGCAACACAATTTTCGTGGCTGTTGTCAACGTTGTTTTTACTGAAGTTCAACTATATAATAATATGGTTTACAAATACAACACAATAACACTTAACCAATTATCTTTAATTGTATATTATTATACCAAAAAAAAAATAAAAATCGTGCAATTCCAATAATTTGTGCAGTATTTCTATATTATTGCTATTAAAGTTAATCAGTACCAACATTGAAACTAACAAGCCGAGATTTAAATGATGTTGTCGTGATTCTAGCGTGAGGTTGTGATAAAACTAATCCAACCAAATTCGACCTTTTGTCCCTCTACGATTCTCTACAGAAAAGTCTAACAAATTGATTAATAAAAAATCTGTATTAGTCCGGTTTTAAGTGAATTAATTTGAAGAATATAAAAAAAACAATCCATGCCGTTACTTTAACGGAAAGCTTCACTTCTAAAGCACTTTAGATCATAATTGAATTTGGTTAAGTTTCTCTCGTTTGTAAAAAGAATAATTTGATTTTCTAAATTACTAATGTTAATTAAATTGCTGGTGGACTATTTAAGGTAAAATCCATAATCCAGTAGACATAAGATATTTTAGTTGTTAAACTAATGCTTTTTCTAGCGCACTAAAAATAGATTTCTTCTTTTTTTAAATAAGACTTATTTCTGTAACCAATAGAATTGCAAAATCCAGAAAACAATGAGACAAAAGGTTAGGAATAAACATCTTCTCATATTAAGGTTAAACTTATCATTATCATTGGAAACGCTATAATTTAGTCTGTAATACAATCTGATTTGAGTTTTGTTCTTTAACGCCCATGACCTGGCTGTATATTCTTTCACACTTGTGTCCTTCTTTGGGCAAAGCTGATATTTTGGTTTTCAATTAAATTTGTCAAAAAAAACTCAATTTTACATTCATTTTTCAAGATTCTTTTTGTAAAAATAACGAATAAGTGGTCTCTACAGATTTTAAGAGAATCTCACTCATCATTTTGTAGTCGTACGATACAAATGCACGTAACAGTTCTGAAGTTCTTCGAAAAATCTGGGATCAATACAAAAAAAGGAAATTTGTGTATTTCACCCGGCGCATCCACCAATTGTGTTCAACATACAATCGAAATTATCTAACTACATTCAAAAAAGAAACTTTGGATTTCGCGTGAGTAGTTAAATTGTTTCCGTTAAACTTGAGGTAATAAAAGTCTAACAAGATCAGTGTATAGACACAACATGTATCCTGATATTCCTTAGGGACGGTTACGAGAATCGTTCCCTTTTCACTGGAATATCTACACTCAATCTTCTCAACAACGACAAAGCATTCGTGTTAAACACGACTCCTATTACTTGAACAGCCATTTTACTTGTAATACATAATATCTGTTACTACATATATGTATATAATTTCAATTGTGATAATTTGAAAAATTATTATAACTAAAGGGGTGCGTGTCGGTTTCAATTCCCTATATAGAAGATAGTAATGTACATAATTATAATTCATTGCACGCATAACGAAAATGCTGGTCATTCACGAAAACAGCTAATTCCTATGGGAGCAAGTTGTATATGCCACTGTTTTGTTTTGGATGTGAGAAGACTGATGACCGTCAACTCTGCCCCCTGGCAAAGGTTGTTTTCTAACAATTCGACCTTAAGAATATCCTACGGGAACTGTACGTGATATTATTCGAAATTTTCAACGACAATATATGCTGTACTCATGTGCTGAACAAGAAAGCCTATAAATCTGCATGTTTTTTTTTGGCAAACAGTGAATAGGCCGAGGGAATGAAAACAAGAGCCTACCTATCGTCGATCTGTTAAATAAATATTTAGAATGGATCTATGACCCTAGTTTCTTTTCGAAATTTTCACCGCCTTTGAACAAAGAATTCTCGATATAATGCGAAACAAATGGAAATAGTGGAGAAACAATTGGATTTTTCAATAACAAACGTATGAAATTCCTTTAAAACGTTCCCCTTTAATCGGACAAATTTTATCAAAAAAAAATTTAAATTTCTAACATTAGTCCGTCACATTGTAACGCATAAATATATGTATTTATGTACAAAACTGACAATGCAGAATATGAAATATCGCATTGGTTTTATGCTATCTCGGATTTTCACTACCTATGTTTTGTGTGTGTGTCGGTATATCAAAATATCTATGTAAATTTTCCGGTATAGGTCGACAGGAAAACTTGAGTTTTCTATTGGACTACTCAACTAAAGAGCTTGAGAAAGGTTATTGGTATATACAGTGTCAAGAAAGAATAAGACCCATATCAAATTCACATGTGACATCAATACTTTTCGGGGAGTAAATCGTCATTCTTACATCGGATCGGTAATCCACCAACTTGTAATCGTTGAAATTATGGAAACGATTATTTATTTCACAGGTATCTGATAGAAATTTTAATGGATAACACGTGGTTAAAACTGTAGGTGGTAAGTTAATGGCTCGTATTCAAGTCCAATAGAGTTTTTCCGTGAAGTTGGTGTATTTGAAACGAAACCGCTACAGGCTCTCTTTTGAAACTTAAGCAGTTTAAAGCGACCCTTTCTTGTCACATAAACAATTCGTTTACATTCTTCCAGTTTTAGCTGTTTTTCTGGTTTATTTTCTTAATATAAAGAGTTTATCAAAAAAATTTCGATAAATTACCTTCAACATTTCTAAAACGCCAATTTAACAACTTCACAGAAAAAGAACGACTTGATACAAATGTCTGTCTAATTATCTACCAGTCTGTTACTTTAAACGACCAAGATTAATTGAGCGGTAACTAGTGGACGATTTAAGAGTTAATTGGCTGAAATTAAGACTAATTCTCACCAAGGTAAGTAACAACCTGAAATCTAGGCGATTACTTAATCACACCATTTTTTTTGTGAATAATTAATTATTTAAATAATTAATTAATAATTCAGACGATATAGTAGGATAATAGAGGGAATCAGATTTTCACCTAACCTCCGGATTTTGGATATGTATTAATAATCTGAAACGGGCCGTCAGAAAGCGGTTAAGCACACCCGCAACATGGTGGTGGTTTATTAATTACATCATTAAAACCATTATCCTCTGTATTTGTTAAGGGTAGGTACAGAATATTTGTTAATCTCGACGAAAAAAAAGCCCTATATTTTTAGAATAATTTAACCTTGAGTTAATTGAATTATCTCAAATTTCTTTTTATGGAAAATTTGATATTTACGTTTTTTTTTTTTTACTTTTGATGTGGTCGTCGAATTATTGACGTAATTCCAGGTTGGTGTTATTTTTCATTATGGAATTAGATATGTCGAACATTTTTCATAGCTCATTGTCAATCAAAAGGTTGCTTGTATGTATGTAAAACTTAAATATATTCCCACTCTGTTAATAATAATTCTATTGATTTCACTTGGACGAAGTATTTGAATAATTAATGATTGGGTTTTCAATTATCGCATGAATTATTATCAAAGCATCTAAACACTAGCCGCAATAATAATCAGTAGGTTCTCCTAATAAATATCCTTAAACGGTTATTCGAATCAAATTATCTAGGGGAATCTAAACCGGAATATTGCCCATCATCTATCTAATTTGTATTTAAATCGAGAACAGAATAATAATAATAATAATAATTAGCATCCTCGCAATCTTGGCTTTATTGTTGCAATTAAATAAACGGACGTACGGGCGAAAAAAAATCTATCCGAGTAACATAATAAGACCATTAACGATATGGTAAATTGATATCCTGGCAAACCTTATGATACAATTAATTTCGGTTATATTGCCTCGATTTTCAAGCACATCTTTCTCTCTATCATCATCATCAATTCTCCTTTATCATTTGCTCTCTTCTTCATTTGTCAATTTGAAAAAATTATTGAATCTCGTCACATATTATGATCGATTGAATAATGTACACCTGTTGGTAGATGTTTGAGTGCAAATTTTTTATCAGAAATCACGCTATCAATCTAATTTATAAATGTTCACGTTTCGTGTATAAATTATTGCTGTTTTTCTTGTTGCGTTCCGTATCCGGCATGGACAGTTGTAGAATTTCCTGAACAAATATTATTGTTAAGTAGGTGGAAGTCCCCGAGGGTGTCCGTGCAATATTCCAGTAACATACACAGAAATGTAAATTGATGTTCTTTCATTTTACAAGATTTTTCTCCAAACTTAATTCACCATATTCAATTCTAGATTTTTGTCATATTACACAGATAGAATCTTTGATGATTCTATTAGATGACAAGAGACAAATAGCTGCTTGCGTTCAAGTTTAAATAATCGTAAAAAACATAGCTTCGAGGCGATGATACAAATTGGTATTGCAGCCACTTTTAAAATTATAAGAGATACAAATAAACAAGTTAATATTGTGCTGCTCTTAATTTATCATATTTTATGTGCTTCAGGTAAAATTGGTGGATGCGCCCCAAGAATTAATTGTTTGTTTTTCTTGAATTTTACGTAATAAACGGTTAAAATATTGAATAAAATCTTCGTAATTCATTCAGTGTTAAAGTTTCGAGAAGTGTGGTAAAGAGAGAAGGGGATGTTGAAGGAGTATTATAACTTCATCGATCAATAACGGAAATTTCACGATAATGAAGTTAAAACTATACAGAATGTTTTAGGAGCAACTTGTTGCCAAAGTTTCGAATATGTATCACTGACCCAAGAATATCATTAAAATAATTTTAGTGGCGTATATGTGATTTGTGTAGTTTTGTAAAGTGTCCAGTGTCGACAGAGTTCTTTAAAAAAACGAACAAAGAACAGTGGATTTTTTCTTCTTGTAGTAGTTTTAAGACAGGATAAATTTGACCATTATTCTCGCTTTTATTTACTTTCCCTTTAACCTTTCTGTGATGAAACTGCACCACCATATGACGGTAAAAACGGTAATGTTCCAGGAACGTAGAAAGTAATACACATCTAGGCCTGCACATTTATATTGTGAAGAGGTAGAGAATGAGAGAAAAAAAACAGTCGTACACTCGAACACATATACACGCACACAAACACTTAGTAAACCCTTTGGTCGATGTATAGAAGTTGTGCAAAGTCAGCATTTTATTACTAGTAAACTTTACAAATCTTTCCCCGATAGCATAGTCGACGTTTATATTCATTAAAACGAAAATTCAATCTTAAATCTTGTCAATTGTGTGTTCTTCATTTAATATTTTATCCTGAGTTTATTCAAATATGAGGTATGTACAATGTAACAATAGTTCTATTTATATATTCATATAGAGATATAAAGAAAGGATAGTGTAGGACTTAATACGGTAATTAAGGTTGAAGGAATGAAGGGCGGCAATAGAGAGAGAATCATGGGTTGGTTTATAGTTATTCATGTTGTCAACATCAAAGCCAGTTCGTTGTGGTATAGATAAATTGAGTAGGCAACTAAAAGGGTAATATTATTGTTGTACATATAATTCGAATTATTGTCACAACATGGGCATCAGTTGTTTACAAACAAGAAAAATTTAAATAAAACCCAAAATCTACATTGTTTTATACAATAACGCTATTAATTAATCAACACATCTGTCTTGTTTAATCCGGAAAACAATCCAGTTTGTCCGCTTTTTCCGCTGTAAACAACATTTCCGGATTATCGATATTTAGATTCATACGCATTCGACGTGTACGCGTACATACATATGACCGTTTCTTTCATATAATGTAACTCTTTGTCATTATTCTCAAGGTGTTTTGCATAAATTAGAAATAATATTGATTTGTTGGAAACAAAGACGACGTTTTGTAGACCAACCAACCAACCATTCTTCAACAAGTTTTGTTTTTTGTTATAGACGGGGAATTGGAATTTTATGCATTGTTGGATATTAATCAAACGGGGTGAATTTTGGTAGGCGGAAATATTAAATTAATCACTATATTTTTATAAAAAAAAATTAGTTATTCTCTAACTTTGTGATTTAAATAAAAACAATATAAAAATGTCTCTTTTCATGTGCAAAACTCTAACAAGTCATTAATTCATGTTTTAGCATAATCCTTCTGGTCTTTATTACGCTTTTACTGTATTTTTCCGCTTGAAACGACATTTTCTTTTGTGAAAATTTACGATATATTTACTAGTTTTCATTTCGATATTGAGAAATATAATATGTAAATAGAAAATGTGGGAAAATTTCGTGAAAATCCAGTAAATTTTGATAGCAAGAATAACATTCACTTGAATCATTTGAACTCTCTGTGTATACAACTCCACCATTCAACTTTCGGTGCGTTACTGGCTCATGTAAAATTCAAAACCAACTATAAAATGATGATGAACGCATAAGGGAGGCTTACGAACCCGTTTATAATACAACTTATATCAAAATATTCCAGATTTTGCATATAAAATGATGCTATATTCAGAATTAACAAACAATTTAACAAACCGTCTATAAAATCACCATTTAAATTATTCTTTTATTATTCAATAGTAGCATGATATTTAAGGATCAATAATGTTTATTTTGTTAAAAACTACAATATTTCATAGGTGTATATAGATAGATTATGGAGTTCTAATATCAGTGCAACATATATCGTTTTGTGATAAGTAAACTGTAGTTAATCGTAGTTTGCTTCTGGTGATTCTGTGGCTTAACTTGTCAGGTGTCAGTTTAATTTATTGGTAATTTTGCCGTTGGTGCTATAAAGATAAACCTGTGTCAATTCGAGATATTGAATCAGATGATTACTGTACGCTAATCTATTGATCATAACTGGAAAGAAAAATTGAATTTTTTTTATATAAATTATATCGATATAATAGATCTAGCATTAAAATCACCGAAATATTGAAAACAAAATAAGAAAACGACAAGTTATACAATTAGACAGTCTCGTGGAATTGCCAATTAAGATCTTGTCCTTGATTGAGACTTTCTTATCAAGACTTGAAGCCTGAAGTAATCCCAGATGTGACATAAAATGTCCAATTAAAATCTTCCACTATACTATATCGTAGACAGAAAGAGAACTACATAGAACACGTTCCTTTGATTAACTGATTTTGATTTCACGTGTTTATTTAATAAATTGCACACACGTTATATAAAAAATATTTAAATTGAATTTTGCCGAGTCTAGAGAAACTTTGTCTGCAAAATGAAAAGACAATAAAAAAGAATAAATGAAGTTTTATCAAAAAAAATCCAAGATTTATTGAATCAACTGGTTTTTTCTTGTTGTTAGTAGGTGGTTTTGTTTGGATTCTCCACCTGCTGATTTCAATTTCATACAACACGAGATAAATCTTTCAAGTGTAAAGATTATTAATTTGTTATGTTAACAGGAAATTGGTAGACAGAAAAAAAAACATTCAAGTCGAGATCTTGTCGATTTTAATCCAATAAACGGCATTTAACTCGTTTAAACCGACTGAACATAAACATCCTAGTTAGATTTATTCGTAATAATTCGATAATAAAAGTACTTGGGGATGATTTTTACATTTTCTTGTAAGAGAAAATCGTTATAAATCAAGTCACATTCTGTGTCTCTATACATTGAACGAACAAAATTTCTGATCACTGTCTCAATTGGAAAAGTTGTAAATTAACCGAAGTCGATCTAAATAACCTCTAGCGAACTGCTAAAGGCTATCTCTGATCGACATTATATAGAGAGATAGAGACAATTCATCTAGTATTTGAGAAGACATACACCTCTAGGGTAGGTGTAGAGGTAGGTGGAGATGAATGTGTGGTGCAAATATCGATTCTAATTAGATCATTAACCATGGATTCAATTTGATTAGAAATAGCCACGACATCGAATCATCAACTATCATTATTATTATTTTTATTATTCGACTTTATCGTTAACCATCATTAAATTACCAGCAACTGATAAATTGGAATGAATTAAGTTTGAAAAATGTGTAAAATTTAAATCTATATTGAAGAGAAAATTTACCTAACACCATCAACCAGAATTACATTCAAATAATTGAAGTAATAAATTCAAGCTTCTCGCTTTTATTCGTCCAATTTTTCAATCAATATACCAATCAATTGAAGCAATAATGTTTCAAGTACGATAAGTGTGAAGTTGTAAATTTTATACTTTTAAGAAAAATGTCATCATTTTCATCATTCCTCAAAAAAAAGAAACTTGAAATAAATCTTCCTACCCATTGACGTATTGATAAAATGTAGCTCGTTTAAAAGCGTTTCTAAAGGAACTTTGAAGACGACTTTTGGTTTTCTTATAAGTTGCTCTCGATCGACAAGTTAAAAAGCAGTAAGGAACAAATCGCTAATTATTTATAACCCGAAAAGGTAGCAAGGAAATTGTATTGAATTATTCGAAATTATCTACATATGTGACATGAATATCCATCATGGATGATTGACAAGATTGAACAACTAACGAGGACATAAATTCGGACACCTATAGAAAGATAAAGAGATGTTAGACCCATGCAATGTCAATTTACCGAGATTGGAAAGAACCGACATCAACTGTAACGAAACTCAATTAGTTGCACTCCTATCGTTGAGTATCTGTCCAATTATTATGTATAATAGATATTTACGTACTGATTAATTAAATAATGATATCGTAATGGTATTTTTCTATTTTGCATTTATAATGAATTCATTATACAACTCAAATTGGTGTCAAAAGTGCATCTGCTTCAATACAGAAAATTCAATTTTTTAATATTGGTGACACTGAACCACATAATCTCGAACATTTATAAAACGCACCTTTTTAGTTGTCAATATCTATCAACATCAATATGACCAAATGCAACGAAATTCCCTAAATATAGTATGAAATGTAGTATGAAAAACTTTTGTTGTCGCACTCGTCGTTTAGAAAACTCGCCAATTACGCACAAATGGAAAAACTGAGAAACTTGTAATGAAGTCGTTAGAAATTAATTTGAATCAATAACAATAAAAGTATCACGTGTTTGGCACACTGTCAATTCATTTCATCATCGATCTCAATACGTAAACCTTTAATCAAGACAAATGTTCCATTTACCTGTCAAAACAAATAAATATATGTTCTCCTACATTAGATGGATTTTTTAAAACACAAAATCTACCTATCCATATACATTTTTGACATGTATTTGGAATCTTTCTCTTCATTTATCCATTGTTTAACATTAAGTGTATAGTTCTTTCGTCTTTTCGTGAATCAGATATGAGCCCGACTTTAATTAACTTTGGTCGAATTGTTGTGGGATCTCAACAAACGTTGAAAATGTTGAGAGAAAGAGCGAGAGAGACATACACAATATTCTATTGTGTTTGTGTGCCTTACAAGAACAGAACAGGTGTAAATGGACCTCTAAGAAGCTATAGTGTGGGTGTTATCGTTAACATTTGTAGGTACAAAACACATAACATAATACAAGTAACAATGTGGCAACTTGAGATAATACCGAGAAACAAAATGACAGCCTTCCCCATTTTTATATGAAATTTGAACATGCAGACAATTAATGCCTTTTTCAACGTATAAATATTCAAATTTCATTAATTAAAGTGGACCATACACGATCTGACTTAGTTAGCCTGACGAAATCAGACGTTGCTACAGACGGTCAGGTCGTCAGGCAGACTGTCCGACACACTCGACAAGAAACAACAGTTTTCTCAGGTGACAATCCTACACGGGAGCTGATATTGCGTCTGACTTGACCAAATCGTGTGTAGTCCACCTAAGTCCTTATTTTTGCCCACGTTGGCACGATATAACCGTAAATTAATAATTATAAATTAGAGATTCTAATTGAAAAAAAAGGGCGTATTTCGAATAAATTATAAAATATAAATATGAAATATTTCCAGCATTATTACCATATTTGAAATTATACGCATAAATATATGTCCAGAATTAAACGGTATAATAAACGTTGAATTTAACCGTATACATATATGTGTAATAAAAATTCTACAACCGTAATGATACTGTGAATTCGATCCGTAGCGACACGTTACCATTAGAAAGGGCATATTAAAATCACCTGAAGTCTTTCATGTTGAAATAATAAAATGAATAATAAATAACGGAAATATCTCTCAACAAACACACAAATATTGAATCAATATAAAAACAAACAAATAAATAAATGGATAAAAATTTTAATGGTTAATATACAGGAATAACTGTCCTTCCATACAATAGACGAACTTTTATTATAATTTCCAAAATTCATAGTTTAGCTACAGTTATAACATACCATGTGAACTTTCAAAAGAAATGACATACATCAGCAATCTAATGATGCGTGTAGTGAAGTGAGATAACAGCAAGACGATTCCTCTATTTCAAACGTTATAACTGTGTTGCAAGGGAAAATGATGGGCGAGGAATCGTTGTACTATCATCTCGCCTCACTACACGCATCATAGATTGCTAATATGTGTTGTTTCGTTCGATCTCGTGCTCGACAAGACCACACCGTTTGAAAACTCAGACGATATATACCTATAATATGTAGTTATACGCATCAAAACACGAAATAATTCCTTATTGTATTGCGTGTTTGAAGAGATGTTCTACAGGACACGAAAACCATCGACAAACCCAGCACAACAAATAGCCCGGTCTTGTTTGTACAACAATGGAAAAAAAATCCACCTTTTATAAATCACGTGATTTGGGAGAAATTGGCCGGGTAAATGGTCAAGTAAAATATATTTAAATTCAAATTCAATATTGATTAAAATATTGTATAAATTCAGTATATAATAATAATTATTAGAAATTATTGATTGCAATTTACACTTAAATACGAATTAACTATTACTAATAAATTGTAATTAATATAAGCGATAACATATAGATTAATAATGTAACGATAATTATAAATTTAAATAATATCAATTCATTAAATCAATTATCCAGGTGTAATTGTATGGGCGATGGGGATGTTTTTATGGAAACGGTTTGGGATGGGAAAATGAATTTTTTTTACAATCCATTTAAACCCACCATTTTCAGTAGGTACGTGCAATTTTTCCAACAGGATATTTTTTTTACCATTTTCCCAAAATATCCTATATGTCTGTATATAGAACAACACTAATGGAAATCTCTTAATTGCCCTGAAACAAGTTCGATTCTTGTCTCAATTTTTCGCTCTATTAAAACACCTAATATTTATTGACAGAATGTTTGATTGAGATTGATATAATAAGACGTCAAACCTATTACATAGAAGACATCAATCTGTTTGATTGATACTAGAGCAAAGGTCAAATTAGTTGAATTATTAATTATTATTGATACAAAATGTGACAATCTTTGGTTTGAAAATGTGACAAACTTGTACCGGACTCAGTTTTAATCTGTATAATATTATAGTAACTAAATAGCTACGATTACTAGACACAAGGGACGAATATTTGGTCAAGATAATACCGTAATTATACCAAGATTAATCCGTTTTGGTTGCTGTTAACATTGAAACTTTGTGTTAGTCGACAATTTCCCATGTATTTGACGCTAAGAAAATGTGAAAATTTCCAAACAATATCTATGTAATGTTAAATAGGAATGAATTAAACTTAAATTGTAGAAACTTCTACTTTGAAAATAGAAATAACAATACCAATTTACTAATTTTCGGAAACACTAATATTCTATTCAAAATTAAATGTATTCGCTGACTTGTTTCGACAATGAACACAAACAAAAAGAAAAACTCAATTTAAATATATCAACAGTAGCAAATTAAATAACTGTTTGAAGAACCTTTGTTGTTTTTCTTCTTAATTGACAATTTTTCTTATAAATGTTGAAGTATTAAGAAAAAAAAAACGTCTAAGATCAATCACAGGTATTACAGAGTGTCCCACCGTCCTGTCGAACATGAACATCTACCCGCCAAACAGAATTAAAAGTATCAATTTATTTGCAAATCGATGATCAAATAAACCTGAAATATCAGCGACACCTCGTATGATTGTTTCTGTTACCTTTAACATTTTCCTCCCTTTTTTGTTTAAATGATACTTTTCCTCCATACAAAACGAGAAACAGAGACTTGTATGTATACGTGAGGTAATCTCAAGTGGTTAAGTCATTATAGAGCTTACCTCCATTATCTTTTAATTACTTGCGTATTTTAGATGACATTCTCCTCTTTAATAAGTCCAGGAAGGTTTTACACAGTTTTCTCGTTTCATTCATTAAGACTCGCTCCCCCACCCAGAAAAGATAAAAAGGACTGTTACAACTACTTAGCGTTGAATGTCGAATTTTAATATACGAGTAGGTATATGACTTATTTTTATGTATGCTTCTCGGTACGTGCGTAGGGTAATGTGGATACTTTTATTCGGATAATTAGAGAAACAGACGTAAAAAAATATATTTCTTTAGGCACGTTTTTATTGAATCTATTTCTGCTTCTTTATTCAACGATTTTCCTAAAGTGGCTAATTGAAGTCTGTTGCTGTAAGTAATTTTTTATATTTCAGATTCAACAATTTTACATTAAAGGGGTTTCGTTTTAAGGAATAACTATTCACGCTAAGAGTTTGCGATCAGTTTGAAACGTTTTGTATCGGCAAAGTGATTGAAACCAAAAATCGGCTTAATTAGAGGACCATAAATAGAAAAATGCATTGTTTCACCAATAATTCAGTTTATCACTGATTCCTATATAGTTTTGATAATATTAAACCTTCATTTAGACATCTTTCACGCAGTTATGGTAGCTAAAAACACGAATTCTTCGGTTTGTTCAACAACGCCGAATTGGTTTTTCTTAGCTTGGACGCTTTATGTCTACCTCCCTTCTTATACCTAATAGTAGTATGCAATTAGCTCTAGTTTCAGTTTGTGAGGTATTTACGACACACTTCGTATCGCGCACATCTGTCATATTTGCGGTGTCTCATTATACATATTAGATGGTTTGTTGTTAGTCGCGCAACATTGTTTGTCGCAAGTTGCAAGTCAAGCTCATTGCAAGCTTTTAATTACAACACAAACATGCGACAGCCGTTTTTTGGTGACCCAGCGTCTTCAAGCAGGTTAAATCTAGTTTGAAACCATTCATGTTCGCGACACAACAATGACCTCACACAGTGACCGATTTACATAATTCTTGCTTGTATTCAAACACTCTCTTGTGGTGCAGTTTAATTGCAAACTTCACTCTTGAGTGAACCGGTCACAAGAGTGGAGAAATTATCTGCCAGCCAAATGCGTACATATTTCAATAAGACATATTGAACACGTACACGAATACACTGGTCGCCAAAAAATGACTTACCTATATCCCAATTCTACTAATATATGCAATTCAAGCACAAATCTTCATCTTCATCTTTATCTTCTTCTCGCTCCTTAGCGGTATTCATGTCAGCTGTAAATGGGTAGGGAGAAGATGAAGATGAAGATAAAGATTTACGTTTGAATTGCACCGATAGTACTTCTAATTGTCTACAATAAAAACATAATCTATTTTTTGCTTTTTTCTCCTTGACTATTATAGCTCTAACGACTCTAGTGTATTGTGACAATAGTGTTCGATATGTAAAATAGTGGAATTACAGAAAATCCTACAACAACTATTTCCATTATTTTGCATCATTTTATTTAATATTCCATCGAGGATTATACAAATTATTATATGTAGATATAACATTCACTTATACAAATATAAAATCTTGGATGTAATTAATCATTCAATTCACTTGAAAAATTGTAAAATTAATCAAATGATTCCTTATTAGAACCAGGTGGTCGGATTCCCATTACAGATTCTCTAGCAGCGAGGTAGACCATCATTATCATCATCATCCTATCTAGAACTGTTCAAAATTTGAAGTAAATAATTCCGAATGCATAAGTCTTGTGGGTATTATGCAAATTTGTGCATAGGTGATACTCTTATCAAGCGATTTTAATTTGAAAATTTCCACAAAGTTATACATCTTGAGAGTAGATAGATCGATAGGTAACAATTTAGAGAGGATTGGATTAATTTTAAAGTTGTCAAATATTAACAGATCTGATTAATGTTTAAGTGTTGACAAATTTGGCAAATAGCTTAAAAGTTGGATAAATTCTTTAATAATTTGTAGTGATAATGTACTTGTAACAACAACGAAACAACCAACAACCAGCAAAATAGTTATTCTAGGGTTAATGATTTGTTTAGTAACTAAACTAATGCACCTAAAGTAACATGTATGGTTTAGTGAAAAGCGGCTAATGCTTATTATCAATTAACAACTTGCGTCACTGTTTTTTATATTCAACTTGTATCTTTTTAGTTAATTGTCAACAAAGAAATAAATCTAACGAATAGACAATAATATGTCGTGGAAGTAAATAGAAACAAATAAGAAAAATAGTAACGTTAATAAGACCGTAATAAAAAAGTAACTAGATAGTAAAAAATATATCTTTCCAGATAGGATAATATAGGTGGACATATTGGAGGAAATTGCGACTTTCAGACAAACTTAGAACAACAACAAAAAAAAAAAGAAAGAATTCCCCACATTCACTAAACTAACAACTCAAATTTACCATAACAGATTTATTAAAACCGCAATGACACAACGTTATCTACTGAAAACGACATTTCCATTTGTGGTTTTTATGTTGAAATGTTAACGTTCACAGTGTATTCAACACAATTTTTCAGATTTGTATTTCTTTGTTATTATTGTTGTTTGATGACTTTTCTACAACAATTTTTTTCAATAAATTCCTTTACCATGTACATTTATTGATAAAAACTAGTTGGGAAACGACAATAATGCTGGAAAGTCGCTTCCAAATATGTTACGATACGTGAATAAACCACAACTACTAATTTATGATGGTAGAAAAACGGGTGGAACAACGTCAAAAAGAGGAATAGTCAAGGGCGGATGTTACTACACTCAACGAAGCTTTCACTTTAAAAGCACCGATAATTTATGGGCAAATACGAAAAAAATTAGCAATTTGTCAGAAGTGCAATAGATAATTTTCTAGTTTTTGCTCTCAAGAATTTGATTTGCATTATGAACGTCTTGACTTAATAATAAATGGTTAGTGATAAAATACAAATATTTATAGTTTGAGAACTTTATCGTGAATTGAAGTAAATATTTTTCAAC
Organism: Iselma pallidipennis; assembly: GCA_037464855.1. Taxonomy (NCBI): domain Eukaryota; kingdom Metazoa; phylum Arthropoda; class Insecta; order Coleoptera; family Meloidae; genus Iselma; species Iselma pallidipennis. The sequence goes on along the minus strand of JAZBHA010001099.1, from coordinate 7,126 downwards.
ACAAATTTGCCGTAAGCATCTATCTAGGATTAGCTAGATATACATTTACATTGTAAAAGCTTCCTTTAAACTACCAATAAAAGTAAAAAGGACCGATTGCTGAGTTTATGGACATGTTCTTAAAGTATCTCAACTAGCCTTAAAACAGTAATTTTGAAAGTAATCGATATCCATATAATTTGATGTTTAACATTTGTAGATCTTTTTGGTTTAAGCACAAAAAAGCATTTGTCTTTTTTTGTTGTTTTTATGTGTATGTGTGTGCTTATTTATAACAGTTATTTCACGTACAATTTCTATGCAAATCCAAATCCTCCATCACTACCACCACAATCAAATTGTTTGTCTGTGGCTGTCCAATTCCCTCTCCGAAATCCTTCCGGCAAACGAATCTCTTCTGTTTGTTCACTGGAATATTGTTGTGTGGTTGTTTTGTTGATTTCAGACTGAAAAGGATGCATTCGACGACACCGTTAAATGTCGCCACAATTCTGGTTTTGATATGTAGTATCCTGTTGGGTTGTACAGCGGATGAACATCAGAAACGTGTTCCAACCGGTTTCACCGGTACCCGAGGCAAGAAATCCATTATATATTCGGAAATACCACCATCAACAGCTAGCCAGATTGAGAAATTTGTTAATGATGGTGTTGATGATGATTCCACTGGGTCAATTGGTAGTAATACAATAGATAAACGAGCACCGTCAGGTTTCATGGGTATGCGTGGCAAGAAACCATATCCATTATGGGAGGACATTTATCCGGATGGGATATATAAACGGGCGCCGTCAGGATTTATGGGAATGCGTGGCAAAAAGGACATTGAATTCTCCAGTTTTGGTAATCAAACTAATTATCATTATTGTTGTATTTAACAACATGGATAACTTAATTAAACAAATAGATTTCGTTGGAATATTTAAACAAAATTTTAATCATCAAATACCTGAGAAACAGGTTTTAAGATAATTAATTCAGTTTTATAATTAAATATATTCGGACTAAGTAGATATGTGGCTAATACGATTATTATTCAAACATTTTATTAAAATTAAAAAGCCGAAGTAGATTCTACAGATTGGTGGATGCGCCGGGAGAGTTTTATACAAATCCATTAGTTCAAAGTGATTCATTGCTTTCATTCGAGACTTTTGAAGATTTTAAATGTATTTATTTCAAAATAAAATGTAGGACATCTAAATTTTGAATCAATGATTAAAACATACATATTAAGGCAGAAACATACAAGAGCTTATCGACAGATTTGTTGATAAACGCATTAGTCAATTACTTGACGATCTATAGCTCCCCATAGACATATAAACTGGTTTGCCGATCTGTGTACCAAGCTAAATTGTCGTCAAGTAACCATTACAAATTATAAATGGAAATCTTGCAGACAAGTAGTCCATATATGCGTCAAATTGTCTGTCGTCAACTCGCAGACTAATCAAAATAGTCTGTCTATTAACGATTCATCAACAAATCTGTCGATAAATCGTTGTGTGTATTCCGACCTTTAGTCCATCTTAGGAGATGTTTAGAAATTCAACGACATAAGACGTTCTTTCGTGACTCAGCGTTGTCCAAACTACACTGGATCACGATTAACACGAAACTGTGGGGACCTTCGTGTTAAATGCATTTCGTGTTAAGGGTGTTCGTGTTAGGCGTATTTCACTGTACTTTGAATATATATACATTCATTTTCGCCACATAATTCATAGAAGTGATGACGTTTTTTAGTAACACATTTCAAACGCTTATAAAAATACGCTGAGTAGCTAAAAAAAAGATTAAAGCCGCAATACACAGAACAATTTAGCGACATATTTGTTCACAGACGAATTGATCAATCAGTTGACGTGCCTATAGAGAGCTGATTTGTCAATTTATATACCAACGGTTGTTGTGTGCCCCTGAAATACAAACTGTAAGAACCTGGTGGACCGTTACGGAAATCACTAGAAAACGTAGATAAAAACTGTCACACAACTAGCCCATATATGCATCAACTCGTCGACCGATCAAAATTTGTTGATACCGATTTGTCAACTAGTCTGTCGATTGACGATTTATCAAAAAATCTATGCGTTAAATTTTTGTGTGTATTCCGACCTTTATTCATTCAAAATGATCGCCACCAACCGGTGAGAAAATCCTGAAACAGCCTGAAGCTCATTAAATGATTCCATTGGGAACATTATTGTCCCATTATTGGCTACACGTGGAAGCTTACTATTTGCCATTAAATGGTATATAGTATCGGTATAAATAAGCAATTAGTTGGGATAAAAGTTTTAAAAGATGAAATTTTCACATAATTATTCTGAAATTTGGAGTACTCCGCATTTAGTAGAGTATTGAAGTTTCGTCAGTTTGATAAAACTGTTAATATCGAAAGGTGTTGTAATCAATACTGTGAGTGAAAGTTAGAAACTAAACTGTCCCAAACTTGTGATAGGAAAGGAAACTTGACTAACAAATAAAGTGCTTGATAACACAATACTGTTTGCATGTTAATAATTTGCAGAAAATCTTCCCAACTGACGAAGGTGAACTTTAATTTAATATTGAGTTCTTTTTTCGGAGATTACTTTCGTTCACAGTTTCAGTATCGAAAATTTTTTTCAGAAACAATTATGACAAAAAACAACTAATTTATTGCTAAAGTTAGGCATATAAATCTTATCGTAAAACTTTCAATACATCCAGTAAACAAAAATCAAACAATATTAATTTTAATCGAATTCTTATCAACAGGTGACGAACTGACTAAACGAGCCCCATCCGGTTTTATGGGTATGCGTGGTAAAAAAGACGACGACGATCATCACTACGATTTCATCGACAATGATTACTATTACGACAAACGTGCACCGATGGGTTTCGTTGGAATGCGTGGCAAAAAAGATTTCGATTTTATCGAAGATAAACGTACACCGTCTGGATTTTTTGGGATGCGTGGTAAGAAACAACCACGTCAATCAGGATTCTTTGGAATGAGAGGCAAAAAATTTCCGTATGAATTTCGTGGAAAATTTGTGGGAGTACGTGGCAAGAAGGCATCAAGTCAAATCACAGGACCAGATTATTATAATTACAACAATAACAATAATAATATTGATTTATCAACATTTGGACAAGACCTCGATATGCACCAATTAATGTTATTGTTAACGAACGAAGAAGAAAATGGTGTGTGGAATGCACCACAAGAGTATAGCCAAAAATAAATTTATTTTAAGTAAGTTAGATCCCTGTCACACGAGCAGAATACAATTCAATTTAGCGACAAGGTCAATACAAATTGAAATATTGGTGAACTCTACCCTGTCACACGGACATTTCACAATTACAATTAACGCACGCGCAAGGCGTAGATTGTCATGTGTATGTTGTGTGTGTTTCTTGAACAGCTGATGGCAGCCATGCTTTTAGATGCCGCGCATGCGTAGTTAACACAATTTAGCTAAATAGAGTTCTGAACAGCCAATTTACTAAATAAATTTCGCTGCTCATTAATTGAATATTGTGTGCTGTCACACGGCAAATTGAGAACCAAGGTAAATGCGAACTTGGTTGAATTGAATTGTATTGTGTCCGTGTGACAGGGATGTTATCAATCGAGACAATTATCATTAAATAATTCATTGTTTTGTCAAATTTTCAGGTTGCTGTATTTTCAAACTATCACAGTCTAATCTCAACATTATTTAGAATAGAATTATTCGTATTCATTTCCATCGATTACATTTCTAATACTAATAGTTTCATTTATTTTTTTAAAGCACTTTAAAGCTTCGTCGTGGATTGATCATTAGAAATTTTGATAAAATCTAGAATTTCTAATGATCGAAAATATTGTTACAGTACCTATTGATTTTTCCTTAAAGGCTGGATTTGGAAAAATCAAAAATTGTTTTGATAAAATTGTGATTTGTGCTTTTTTGTGGTAGTTTTAATTCTTTTTTTCTGCAGTAAATTGGATACAATTAAACAAGAAAATAATTAAATAAAATGAAGACACATATCAATGTTGTGTAACTAATAATTTTCGATTCTAATAAAATTTAATGACTTTAATGAATTATTAATTGTATTCCAACCAATAATTGACTTTAAAAACTGAATAAAACATAAAATCTATAAAGACAAAAATTATATTCAATACATCTATTTAAATCTATTCTATATATTTTAATGTAGATAGGTAACGAAGTTATATTTAATAAGTAATATAGTAGACTATATTCTGTTATGTATATTTACTGTAACTTAAAATAAACATTATTAGAGTTTGAGAAAGCAACTACGTTTCCCTCTATAACGATCCTGTCTTTTTTTCCCCGATTTATTTTCCTAAAATCAGACGGAATCTACAGGTAAAAATTTAAAACTACACAGGTAAGCAAAAAACGATTGAAATTCATTCACTGATTGTGAATGTAATTTTTTTCTGACAGAGACGAAAAAACGAATGAAAACTCGGAAAATGTTTAATAAAATCAAATTATGTGATTGCCGCA
>JAZBHA010001098.1:0-30413 GCA_037464855.1 Iselma pallidipennis | reverse complement strand
GTCACTTTTAATCTCTCTCGATAACGGAGCATACAAAACATCCGCACTGTTCGAAACTCAAGTGAATACTGTTAGAAACTTGATGATCTACAAAATTTATGAACAAAGTATGCCATAGTGAACGTATGTCTATGCATATTTACTACAGTATAGGGTCATCTATCCAGATTTTAGCGTATGAACGGCTAAAGTGTCGACATACGTTCTTGACGTCATTCATAAATTTTATAGATCACACTGTAATTGAAAAACCAAGAAAATTACTATTTGAATTTGTTAACCCGCCTTTTATTTTCTTTATTACTGATTCTAATGACAAATTCAAATAGACTTTTGTAGAAATTTCTGAAAAAAATCGTTTAAATAGCCATCGATAACCATGCAATAATCAGAACGGTCCCACCAATGGGTGCTAATTTTCCATATTTATTATCACCAGTAAATGCACGATAGTAACAAGCACCACAAAACAGACTTGAACCAGTAATAAATAATGTTCCCGTCTAGAAAACAAAGTAAATATTGTCTTGTTGTTGTTGATTAGAAAAATACGTACAATCATCGGATATCTAGCCGCTGGTACTGCAAACATTGCTAAAGTATGGAAAAAGTGGTGTCGATTAGCCGTTTCAAAGATCGCCTTTAGTTCATCTTCCCGTCCTTTAATGTATGTACGATGTGCCCCATAAGCACCCAGAGCTACAGCTGACGCCCCTAACAGACCAGCTAAACGGATATATGGATCCGGGGCTACATTCCAATTCAACAGTTTTTTTGATTCTTTAACAGCAATTTGTGATGCTGCTGTTGATGATGATGATGGTACCGAACTTGTTCTCTTTAAATAAAATAACAAATTATAACAATAAACTAATTGAGAGACACTTCGGACTTACAAATATTGATTTTACTGATTTTGATACTGGATTATCGTTAATTATATAGCGGGTAAAATCTTGTAGACTCATGATGTTGCTAAAGTCCATTCAAATGATAATTTTGATTGGAAACAATTGTTATCAAACTATTTTGACAAATGGTCTTATCAAAATAATTGATAACGATAACCTTTAATTAAGTTGGTAGCATTGATCAGTCAGTGACAGTTACAGGTTAGCCAACAGATGATAATTTAAATTGTTGAAAATTAACCTTAATCTCGGTCCTGTAGATAAAGATTTGTATTTACAGTAAATTTTATTGCAATTGAGTCATTTTTTCTCGATTTCTTGACACGATTAAACAATATTTGTAGACAAACATGTGATAAATTTACTGGATTAAGTTGGTACTATGTAAAATAGTGACAATATTGTTGTGGCTATTTGTAGCCGACAATGTTATGCAAGTTTAATCGAGTGTCTAGTCGCCAGACGATGAATAACTATTCGTGATTGTTCGGTTAGGTTAGGGGGCACAAGTAGCGGACTTACCCTTCAAGAGGCCCGAGGCGTTACAGTTTTTTGTGGCCCCAGGCGTTACAGATTTTTGGGAACAATATGCAAAATACAAGTATTTATTGTCATGGGGGGGGGCTATCTTCCGGGGCCCGAGGCGACCGCCTAAACCGCCTGTGCGTAAATCCGCCACTAGGTGCGATATAAATCAACCAATGGATTGTTCCTCATCTCCCATTCTACAGTCGTACTGTACTTTTTTTTCCTTCACCCTCAGAGGAGAAAACCTTTTATAGGCACTAGGCCGCACTAAACGCGCCGCCTGGTGGTGTGGGACTCACCTGTTTCCAGGCATACCCACTAAAACCCCCCTGGTCTAGCTTTGCCTGTATCCCACCCAGGTATTGCTTTCGCATTCTATCATAGTGGGGAGGTTATCCCTGTCCATTATCTTATCTTACCTCTCCGCCAACCTCTGCATCGTCCGCTCGTCCGCCGCCTTCTGGCTCATAATGTTTTGCACATATTCCCGTATTTCAGGCCATTTTCCGTTTCCAGCATGTTTTTCAAAGCCTCAAATGCTGTTGTTCCCATCTATCGCAGTATAAAACATGCTCCAGGGTATCCCTCTTCGTCCCGCAGTAGACGCATGTTGGTTCCTCTCCTCTCCTAAAGCGGCAAAGGTACTCATTGAAGCATCCATCCCAACTGTTGCACCATCTCACCTGTATCTTGGCCTGACATGAGTCCTTAAATCAGATCTTAGCATCTTTATACTTCGAGTGGCAGCCACATCGTATTAGTTAATACAGTCTAGCTACTGTTTGCCTATTTCTTAACACAAAAGAGCATTACTCTCAAAGTGTTGCCACTCATTGTTAGATTGGATCGGTAAGCGATAATTGGCGTTTCTCTGGAGTCGATTCCCATTTGGTTAGAATCGAATCGCTGGGAGGGTCAGTGGAGCATGCGTGAAGTTTCTGGAGCTTCGGGCACAAATTCAGGCTGTCGAGTTCCATAGGAACCAATGCTTTAAAAAAAGAAGTGACGATAAAATAGGCGTAGTGCCTTATGGGATTAGAAAAAAAATACCCAGGTCCCTCCCGTCACCACCAAGGCGGGTCCTTTTAGGAAGCCGCCCAATGTGACACCTGTACTAATGTGCTGCTCCTATTATATGTGTTCATTGGAGTACAATATGTCCTCAGTAAGGAGCTATAGTACGAATTTTGTAAGAAAAACTTTTGGAACGGATGCGCAGTTGTGCATTTGATGTATCGCCACTGTCACAGACTCACAAATCAAATCGAAGCGTTCACCGAAGACTATCGATCACACTTAAAAATCTGACACAAAAAGGTTTTTCTTACAAAATTCGCACTATAACCACATAAAGAGAATAGACGTTGCACGAACGAAAGTAGTAGTTGGTGGAAAGAACACGCTCCATATAGGGATGGTGCACAATGGGACCACGCGCCCCCGACAACACAATTTTAGGATCAATGTTATGAAAACGCGATGTTCCGACAAAATAAAAATAACAGCGATTTGAAAAATTATTTCATTTTCAAGACACTCGACACAATTGATAAGAATTTAAAATTTGTAATTTTCTTTTTTACCTCAATAAGTTTGAATCTAAAATGCGCTGTATTTAACGGTATTGTCTCGTGTTTTCATTCCAAAAATGCTAAAATTTGCCGCTAGAGGCGCTGCTATCTATAGCGAATCTAGCTCTGGTGTTGTATCGAGCAGGCCTCCCCCACAGTCGATGATTTACGAACAATCGTTCACTTTCTGATCGCTAGATTAACGGTCGTGTTGGTGGCGTGGTGGGGGCGTTAATACGGTTGGTAGCAATGTTCCACGAAATTCCCCTAAATGAAACTTCATTTCGGATATTATCCTTATGACCGTCGGTCAGTGTTGTCAAATGTGTGTCGAATTTCTAAATTTGTTGCCAAAATAAATGTTGTTTTATGTGATTATTATTGATATTCACCGAATTATTTATATCGACCCCTATTTGTTCAACAAATAATTAAATAGTAGTTTTTATACATAAATCATCTGTTTTAATAATAATAATAATAATAATAATAATAATAGTTGTAACAAGTTGTAGTTTGGAGAGACAATTTGTGTGGAAAAGATAAATAACGCCAATTTTCATTAAATTAGCAAAATTGTGGTTTTTCTGGTCCTGGTTGATTAGAGTTACAAGACAGGCAGATCCATCCCGTCTGGCTAGAAAAGGCCCCAAAAACTTGTCAAAAAAATGCCATTGTTTGGTAAATCCCAGAAAAGTCCAGCCGACGTGATACGGGCACTACGTGAAGCTGTAAATTCATTAGAGAAAGGTGATAAGAAAGCTGAAAAAGCCCAAGAGGATGTCAGTAAACATTTAGTTGTTGTTAAGAATATGTTGTATGGTACATCGGATGCTGAACCACAAACTGATATCATTGTCGCCCAATTGGCACAAGAATTATATAATAGCAATTTATTATTATTATTAATACAGAATTTGAATCGTATTGATTTTGAAGGGAAAAAAGATGTTGCACAAGTATTTAATAATATATTACGACGACAAATTGGGACCAGATCACCGACAGTTGAATATATTTGTACGAAACCTGAAATATTGTTCACATTAATGACTGGGTAAATATCTACTTAAATAAGACAATTGTTATCTCTTATCAGTAAACAATTGATTTCAAGAATAATATTTACATTCATTAATTCTGATTGTTTACAATTGTTTTTAGTATTATAAGAAGCAATGACAAACAGTGGAATCTTTATACTATGCGGTTTTAAAAATTGTGTGGTCTTGCTAAGCACAGACACAAGAGCAAAAGTAATGGCATATATTAGCAATTTAGGGTGCATGCAGTGAAACGAGATAGCAAAAACGATGATTCTCCTAATTCATACTACTGGGATGGTGGTTAGATGCCATGGACTATTCACAACATTTGAAATAGGGAATACGTCGTATTTGTTGTCTCGCTTAGATTCATATATCAGAGATTGCTAATATGTGTCATTTCTTTTGCAGTCGTGTTCGGCAAGACCATAATATTTTCAAAATCGCATGGTATACTGAAACTGTATACAAACCGGCATCCACACGCTCAAGTTTCCTGATTAAACTGGTTGGAGCATCTATACGCTCAAAGTACTAACGCCAACCAGTCTAGTGCACATGCAACTTATTTTACCCGAGTACCCCCATCAGTATACTTGACCGGGTGGATGCCGCTTTCCGTTAAAATTCAATAAAGGCTCTAATAACGGCAGGTTTCACCAACGTGGTTTAACTGTTTAAGATTTGAAGTCAGTGAAAAGTTGCTTAAACTGTGCCTAATGTCACGTTGGTGGAACCGGTTGTAACTAAGTGTAAATGTGGAATGAAGTCGAAATTGCACTATACATAGAGTGGCTCGGTTACACTTATGATCATCTAATTAACAAAAAATCGTATATTTTTAGTATTTACCCTGTTGGAATTCAAATCCTAGTCACATGACTGATCTAAATTACAATTTAATTAATGCTGTACTTTTATTCACATTTTATTGCATTATTTTAATAGAAATCTCAATTGGAGCGAGTCACACATTGCTGAATTTATCGAACGATAAATCGTACAACTAATTGTATAGAAAGTTGGATCAATTTATCGTGAGGAGATTCTATCATACACGTCACAATCAGATCGTTCGATTAGTCGTTTCGATTTGATCCCTAGTCTGCTGTGCAAGTGCGCGAGGGAACGTCATAATGGCACTCCAATTTTTGCACGTGTCGCTTTCCATGAAATGACATGAGAAATTGTTCAGTTGGTTGACCGTGATCCAACCTGCAGTTCGATAGATTGTATCGCATGGCCGTACAATTTCTCGATTCAATTTATCGTACAATTTATTGAATGACTTCTACACACACAGTTCAATTTTGGATTCAACAATCGTGCCAACCTTCGATAAATTGAGTAATATGTGCCTTGACTTAGGCTGTTGACCATAATTCAATATGTGCATTAAATTGTAATTGTAAAAACCGCCACAATTTGTGTGTGTACGTGTGACGGGCTGTGACATTATTCCAATAACTTACACGTACATTACAATACGTTAAATTGCTGGCATGTGACTAGGATATTATACAGTGTGATCTAAGAATATATGGTCAAGTGAGCGTTGACTTAGATCCCTTTCAGACTAAACGATTCTGAATCAATAAGAATCAACCCAAATGTGATTGCCTCATCCGAATTAATCTAGTTCAATCCATTCCAATCGTGATTCAACCAAGCGATAATTTCCTCAGTCTGATCCATGAATCAATAGCACAATGACCCATTAAAAAACTAATACTTTTACTAAAAGACAACAGTATGTATACTATTGTATGACACTAGTTATAAAAACAAATAGCTGATTGATTCATATTGTTCTGATTGATTCAGATTCGCTTGGTCTGACAGGGGCCTAATAAGGCTCGTTTGAGAATCAATCCGAAGTTGTTTGACGAATTTGACTGCTTCGAACTAGATAGATTGATTCGGTTTGAAGGACGTTTGTATTGTTTCTTATACATACTAACTTGTGTGAATCTTTGTCAGTCAGATTCAGATTGATTCAAAATTCGCTTGGTCTGTAATAAGCCGTAAAGTTCAATGTCATTTTTCATTTTACTATACAGGGTGGAATTGAAATTCTGTCAGACGCTCAAACATGATAATCCATATAAAGAATAGAGTACGATAAGAGGATTTTGAGGGACCGGGAAGATTTTTTTTTTCAAAATTGTTGTCTTAAACTGTTGGCGAAAATTGGCTTTTTATTCGAAAACAGGGTCTTATCAACCGTCTAATATAATATACGTATAAGGAAAATCTGCGCAATTATTTGGTGGAGTATCCGTGGTTTTTGGTTCTGACAGTATTTCACAGTCACTCGGTATAGAGACTCTACTGTATTAATGGATGTTTGTATTTTTCCAGTTATGAACATCAAGAAATCGCCCTCAATTGTGGCACAATGTTGCGTGAATGTGCCCGATATGAAGCATTAGCCAAAATCATGTTATATTCTGATGATTTTTATAATTTCTTTCGTTATGTAGAAGTATCAACATTCGATATAGCCTCAGATGCTTTCTCAACTTTTAAGGTATGCACACAAAAACAAACACAGAGTGTCCAACAAGTCTCCTTTAGAGTTAAATCGAAAGTGCTTTTTGTACTTTAGTACATTTCATTGATGAAAGGGTTAATTAATGGTCGTCAGGGGTAGATGTAGACAGACATCCTGAGATGATAGAAGGGGGGCTTCTGAGCTCGAGTCGTTCCCAAGTCTTTACTTTCGACCTTTCCCCACTTGTATCAAGTGTGTACAACTTGCTGGTGACTCCATTGGCCTCACTAGTTTTGTGGGTGAAGAGAAAGGTTGCACCAGTTATCTGATGTCGCCACTGTACTACCTGACGACTATTTCCAATCTTCCATTGCGTGTTAAGGCAATTTCTCGTTTTGTCCGGGCGTAACAGCTAGCCAGCGGGAAATTCCCGGTATTCTGCCAGGCCAGGCCTGACAGTTCCAGACTTATCGGACACCCTGTATATAATTTTTTCCCCTAATTTTAATCGATCTTGTTTTGTTTTATAGGAATTATTAACACGTCACAAAATTCTTTGTGCTGATTTCTTAGAAGTAAATTACGATAAAGTCTTCAGTCATTATCAACGTTTATTGAATTCGGAAAATTACGTAACTAGACGTCAAAGTTTAAAATTATTAGGTGAACTACTATTGGATCGTCATAATTTTACTGTAATGACACGGTATATATCAAATCCGGATAATTTGAAATTAATGATGAATATGTTGAAAGAACGATCTAGGAATATTCAATTTGAAGCCTTCCATGTTTTTAAAGTGAGCACAGCAACCCTTCCATTATCATCATCCAAATTTAATATTAATTAAATTTGTTTTTGAAAAGGTATTTGTGGCGAATCCAAATAAACCCAAACCAATTCTGGATATTCTGTTACGTAATCAGGATAAATTAGTCGAGTTCCTGATGAAATTCCATACGGATCGAGCTGAGGATGAACAGTTCAACGATGAGAAAGCATACCTCATTAGGCAAATCAAAGAACTAAGGCCAGTGCCAGGACACTAACAATTCTAATAATAACCAAATCATATTTTATTTGTTTCATAATAAGTCTATATAAATATATATATAATACAGGGTGAGTCATGTTTAATCTAGCAAATTGTAAGAGTCAATTGAACAAGTGATTTTAAGGCTAAAACATATATACAACATAGCCTCTATCTTGCTTCCTGAGGGAGATATAGGGTGTTATTACAACCAGTGACGCCAATACTTGTATTCGTCCGGCACATCTTTAACACCCTGTATCTCGTTTAGGAAGACAGATAAAGGGTATATTTTAGACTTAAAATCACCCAAACAATCGACTCTCACAGTGTGACAAATTAAACATGACTCACCCTGTATATATACATATATTATATATATTTTGTTTTTTTTTTAGTTAGTTTTTTCCGCCCCTAATTTCGTTACAATTACTCGATGTAATAGAAAGAAAAAGAGAGATGGTCGAAATTTGAATTTCGAAATTTTCAATTATAATAAGGACTGAAATCGCCTATTTTCCTATTTAAAAATAAATATTAATAATAATAATATTAATAATAATAATAATAATCAAATATTATCATTTCTTTTTTAATGTATATGTCTATCCAGTTAATTTGTTTTTTTTTTGTTTTTTGGGAAATACAGTTTTGCCTCTAGCAATAATTTTTATTTTACTGATGTATTTTTCTGTTTCATTAAATAGTTGTTAGTTAATTTTAGTAAAAATTGTATAAATAATCCAATAATTAAGTAAAATCAAGAGAAAAATCATAGGTGTGTTCCAACTAGAATGCAAAACTATCATAAAAGTCCAACGCTTGCGCAGATAGTTAGTTTGACCATTTAAAACTAATTTGCGCATGATAGTTTTAGATTCTAGTTGGAACAGACCTTATATATAATATATATATATAGAGGGGTGCCTATCAGTGCTTAACTTAAAATAGGTAGAATAAATAAATTTCTAGAATTATTCAAGACATAGAATACAATTATTCTAAATAATAGTTTTATATAAAAAAAACACAAAAAACCCAACAAATTGAGATGGATTCAATGGATTGTTGTATGTACCATTTGGGTAGAATCAATTTTATAATAATAGGCACTTGTTCAAATTATCCAATCACCAGGCCAGGAAGAAGAAAAAGATTGTATTTCATTAATTACTTTAATTAAAATCGGAAAAAATAACAATATTTGTTTTCTATATACTTATTATTTAGTTGATTAAAGGTTGATTCCAACTGGACTCTAGTTGGAACTGACCATAATTTTTTCTTGTAATAATTGTATATTTATTTAAATTATATATGAAAATTGGTTTACATTTAAAAGAAGAAAAAAAAACAATACAGTTCTCTATAGATAACACCTTTGGTTGATTTTTATAAAACTCCTTGATGTCATCATGATAATAATAAAGAATGGATGCATGGATCTCCCAGTATCTTGGTAGTTGTGGCGGGAAAGTAGTTCGAGTAGTTCTGGTTCTGGCGACTAGAGGGCACTGTTTGCGCCTAGTGAAAACAGTATGTTGGTTTTTGTGGCGGGACAAGAGTTCGATTGACTTCTGACATCTAGAGGGCACTATCTACGACCAGTGAGAACAAGTGGCGCCCTCTAGAAGAAAGTAGCGCCACGATTCTACCAAAACAGTCGGGGGCTCCATCGACCCATTATGGTATAAATTATTGATGAAATTCTTTGAATATAAACACCAACTAGAACGCTGGAAGTATTTATTGTTCTTGTTGTTTATTAATATAAAATCAAAATTCAATCCGAATTGTTATCACAATTAATCAATTATTTATTAATTCTCCTGTATTAATAATTTCCCATATAAGATTTCAACAATCATTTTCTGTCTTAAATACGGCATATCACCCTGTTGGAACGTGAATCTGGCACGTCTTGTTGCAAATTCAGCAAATGTACATGCAAACATACCACAATCACAACCATTCATTTGTTGTGGTATTGTTTTAACATTCTCCAAATGGAAATCTTTCGTATCATATGATTGATTCTTCTTATCCATATGTTCATATGCCAAATATTTTCGTAATGATTCCAAACATTTATTATTATCACTACCCATTGAATCGTAATATTTAATTGTCCGCTGTTTTAGATTGATTATAGCCATACACCAATGAACGCCCAAATGGACTGGTATACAAATAAATTCATATGTAAATAGATCGATCTTTTTCGTCCAACGTCTTAATGATTCTGGACCGGTATTGATCAATTTCGGATAGAAGAATGTATTAAAACAGTACGTTTTTGGTAGTTTTGGATTATTTTCTGAACGTTGAATAATTAAATTCATATAGAAATTGATAACATTATCGTTTAACCAATTCAAACCATTCAATGTATGTAGATCACGTACAGTTACTGGTAAATTGAATTTTGTTATTAATACTTTATTTGGATCACGTTGATTGAATGCTGATCGAATTGTTTTTATATCTTTTTCGGTTAATTTCGGTAATTCGAATTCTTGTTCTTCATCTTCATCAATTTCAATAATCGGTAAGATTGTATCTTTGATTGTTAAACAATCATTAATTTTCTTTGTTAATGATTTTACTAATAAATCACGATTGATTTTATTTAATTGTGATGAATTCTCGTTATATAATTCGATCTCTTTTGATTTATTTTCAACGAAACGATCGTATTTTTGGGAACTGAAATAAAAAATAACAGAAATTTCATTATTAAAACAGTAGACTTTCAATAATCCGAATTAATCATGTTCAGATTACAAGCGTGTGAAGACCAAGACTTACTACAGGGTTTGATGATGATCAACTCTGTAGTATGTCTTGGTGTTAAGGGTGTAAGTACACAGAAAGAAGTAAAGTCAAGAGAGAATTCCTCATGTATAGGCACTCGAATAAGTGATATCAGTACAATACAGCATCGGTTATCCGGAATAGTTAATGTCAGACCTTTTCCAGACCGTTGAAATTTCCGAAAAATCGACCAAGACATACAACAGGATTTAATCATCATTACGCACATTACGGATTACGTGTAAACAGTTTCAACTAATATACGTAACATATGACAGACAAGGATATCAAAAATGCTATATGAGCGATAATCATAATTAACTCTGTCGTATGTCTTATTGTTAGTCTTCATACTGGAGGAATTATTTTTGTGGTATCAAACTAAAGTTAGCCAGTCGGATAATTGACGTGTCCGGATAATCGGGGCTCCACTGTATTTGTATGCATACAGGTATGCGTGCACACATGTAATAAACTCTGGGAGATTCTTCTCTTAAAAAAAAGATAGAGAGAAAACATTACCCGTCCAAGCTAGGACGAACTTTGAGCGGTAACTTGTAATGAAAACACGAATTGCTTCGTTTGTTTAGAGGAAACATTCGATCGTATTCAAAATATCCACCGATTTGGTTCTTCTTAGCTTGGACGAGTAATGTCTTGCTTCTCTGTTCAATTTGTGTGAAGTGAGAAAGACAAAAATTTAGGAACGAATGAAAAAAGACACAGTAAGATGTTTCTCTTCTAATCTGTTCGTTTTGTGTCTCTATTTTTAGAAAGAGAAAGGAAGAAAAACATTAAAAACGAATGCAAGTATAGTAGACTTTTTCTAACCAAGCGAATCTGAATCAATCAGAAATATTCCGAATCTGAGTGATCAAGATTCCTGTAGCGAATTGAATCAATCAATATGGATCAATCTTCCCACCACTAGCGTCATATAATATTAAAAGTATCAGTTTTTCATCAGAAGTATTAGTTTTTGTTATTAATTCATTCATTCATGATTCGAATAGACTGAATAAGACTGATTCGGATTAAGTCAGTATGAATGAATGTTTGCAATTCCATTGTTTCTTATACGTGCTAACTTGTGCGAATCTTCGCCAGTCAAATTCAAGTTGATTCTGATTGATTCAGATTTGCTTGGTCTGGCCGAAGCCTGACGTGTTTGTACATCGATGTATCTTGTTTAGTAACGTAAGTCAAAGCTAGACAGAGAGTATGCACGTACGTGCTGAATTATATGACAATTTAAAAGCTGGTCCGGAATCATTAACAATAAACCTATGATCTCATGATGACTTCCGACGTGTGACTTGTACGGCTGTAGCCAATCAAAATTCAGAATTTTGAAATATTCTTAATTCTGATTGGTTAAACTCCTACAAGTCATGTTTCGCAATCCACCATGAGAACATACCTATTATAGCTTAAGACTGACGGCCCTTAGAGTCGGCATAGATGCTTCAACTTATTATCAGCATTACATTGTCATGTAATACAACGTCTATTTTGTTTCCATGTTACATTAATTGTAAGAGCTGGCTTTGTTCTTGTCTAACTAACTCACAAAACGATTTCCGTACGTCAACCACACCAAAGTGAGGCAGTATAGATAGGCCGTTTTAAGAAAAACCAAACCGGCGCATATTGTAGGCGTGTTCGATACATTTCGGCCAATGGAATTTCGATATTTGCAGCGCGGGCTCGTTTCAGTCCCTCTGCGCATTCGATGGTTGGTTTTTCTTAAATCGGCCTATCTATACACTTATAACTCATTGCATATCAAGAAAGAATATTATATGTAGGTATACTTTGTTGGACAATATAGGACAAACCAAGTCCAGGAGTGTGCACGTACATGCTGGATTACATAACAATTTTAAGGCTGCACTTTATGATTTCCCTACGTTAACCTTAAGACAAGCATTACAATGTAGCTACAAGTGAGACAGTACACTGTAACTCATTGTACATCACTAACAGTAAGACTGATGGTCCTTAGAGCCGGCAACTTTTTGTCAACCTTAAATTGTCATCATGTTTGACAACATAAAACCAGATGCAAGCAAGACATAACAACATTCTGTACTACTTACATATCATCCAACCATTCTCTACGTGTGGCTTGCGATGTATCAACAACTGTTTTTAAACTATTCACCGGTTCAACTCTAATATCAGGTTTCGGTGATGGTGGTTCTGGTAAGATCTCAATATCCGAATCAGAAACATCATCATCATCATCATCATCATCAATAATATCCGGTTCATTCTCATTATTTTCAAAATTATCCAATACTTTAATAACTGTATCTTTTGTATTAAGTTTTCTTGGTATTGTTGTTGTTGTTGTTGTTCGATCATTATCAGTTAAATCAATAATTTCCAGTGGTCGAACACGTTGTTTGGGTGATATTAAGGATACAATCCGTCTAGTGCGATCTGTTAAATTATACGGTCCAACTGAACTTAAATTAATCGTTGAATCATTAATAGAACCTTGTAATGCTGCATTATCTAATAATTCTTTATATTTCCGTTTATCATCTAAACGTATTGAATAATCTAATGATGGTGATGATATAAATAATGGTGATTTAATTTTTGGCATTCTTGTACCATTCTCATTACGTTTAATTGATTGTTTCTTATCAGTACTACTATTATTACCATTAAGTTTTGTGATCAATGGTTCACGTTTTGATGAGAATCTTGTTATATATGAGAAATTCGATTTTTCCGCATCACGTCTCTTCTCCAATGTTGATCTTGTTATCTTATCAAAACTTATATCATTATTACTATTATTAATACTATTAGAAAATTGTGGTGGTGATTTTGTTCGTGTATCACTGAAACGACGATTTCGTGATTTAATATCAATTGGTATTGATTGATAGTGATCATTATCATCATCTAATACAATCATTGATTGTGAATGATTTAATGATTGGCGTATATTTGAACGTGATAGAAAATCATCTGGAAATCAAAAATTTTCAATTGTTATTATCAATTAAATAATATAATTTATGATCAAGTGAGCGCTGATTTAGAATGACATTAGGAACGTATGTCACACTTTAACCGTTTCTTGATAACTAATAATTTAGCATATTAAGTTAGGTTAATGGTAATTAAACATCAATTTGACAGATTAAAATACGCAAAAATCTGAATAGATAATGTTACTGTAGTCACGGCACTCATTGATCATAAATTTTGTAGATCACACTGTATAATTACCATTGGTATTGAGTGACATTGGTGATAAGATTTTACGATATTTGGGACTTGTGAATTGTGGTGAACTAGCTGGAGCTCTACAAAAATAAACAACAATTACAATAAAATCAAGTTGATGATGATTTTTTTTGTGAAATTACCGCCTTTTTCGTGAAACTTCTTGAGTTGACGCCGATGGAAACCAACTCCTTATATACGATAGAATATAATCGACCATTGTTATTAACTGCTTTAACATAGAATTAGTCTTTGAAATTCACATAATATTACCACAATAAACACGTTTTTTTTTTAATGTTTATTAAATTTATTTAAAGAGAAACTTCAGAAACATCCACCATACTGTTTTAACTGAAAATGACATTAGTTTGGGGAATTTTATGGAATTAGTTGGCAACACTGAGAATTACCGCCAGTCATTTAATTACAATAATATCGACTTTTTTCAAATATAAATATAATTGTTGTCCTAAAACAACAATTAATTCTAAATAAGAAGTTTTACTAATGATTCTACAACGTTAATTTCAACTAAACATATTAATTTCTAGGGAAATTTCGATATTTTTGGTTGGTAGTTGTTGACAATAACAGCGGGAGTCTAGCCATCAGATGATGAGTCATTGCTCGTAAAGTCTCGTTCACAATACAGTGATAGCGCGTGCGCACAAAATTTCAGTTGTTTACAACCACAAGTCTAATTTGAAGGTTATGTGAACTTGAATGTGAAGCACTCCTGCGTAATGTATTAAGCAACGTTAGTTTTTCAAAAAAAAACGCGTTGTTTAAAAATCTAGCAGCATAACATGTAGTTATAGCAAAGAATATTTAATATATTGCGTCTACCTATCACACCCGAAAAACCGTAACTGCGCAACTAATAGCAATCACCATATGGAAATGTGTTGTTCTTTCCTCTTTTAGCCTCTTTTGGACAAAGCGAATCTGAGTCAATCCGAAATATCCCGAATCTGAGAGACAAAAACCCATATCACCAGCTCAATCAATGAGCATTTTATTCTATTCTTAACGTCATATAATGTACTGGTATCTTTAAATAGAAGTGTTATTTTCTCAGTGTGTTACATTGCTATTGATTCATGAATTAGACGGATGAAATTATCACCGACTTGAATCATGATTCGAATGAATTGAATTAGATTGTCTCGGATTGAGGTAGTGTGAATGAATACGTGGGCGATTTCATTGTTTCTTATGCGTGCGAATCTTCGCCAGTCAGATTCGGGTCGCTCATTTTAGACCAAGCGAATCTGAATCAATCCGAAATATCACGAATCTGAGGAACAGAGATTTATGTCACCAGCTGCTGAATCAATCAGATATTTCTTTCTATTCTTAGCGCCGTATAATGTACTGATATCTATCACTAGAAGTGTTAGTTCCAATGTGTTTTTTGCCATGATTCATGAATCAGACAGATGAAATTATGACCGTATTGAATCATAATTCGAATCGACTGAATTAGTTTGATTCGGATTGAGGCACTGTGTATGTGGGCGATTCTATTGTTTCTTATGCGTGCTGATTCGTTCGAATCTTCACCAGTCAATTTCTTGTTTACTCTGATTGATTCAGATTCACGTGGTCTGAAAGTTGTAAGTGAATATGAATCAATCCAAAACTGTTTGACGAATTCGATTGGTCGGAACCACATTGATTCGAAATGAAGCAGTTATAAAAGACAGGTGGGCGATTGAATTGTCTCTTATACAGACTTACTTGTGTGAATCGTTGTCAGTCAAATTCGGATTAATTCAGATTCACTTACAATTAATCTAAGATGCACTTCACTGTGTTTGATCGAGTTTTTCAACTGCAAATTAGTGAGGAGAAGACCATCAACAAAGATTTGGTAAGGCATTGAGCTGTCAAAAATATCCTCATGGACGATGACGATGACTTTGCTCTGAATTCCACCGATTTTTATAGAAGTTCAATCTCGCCCTAGATGCGCGTTCGAATCGAAGAAAAAGTGCATTTAGGTGTCTCGGTTTTTGCTTATTACTTACACATACAAGCTGACTTGTCGAGTTTATCATTTCTGACAATATGTTAGAAAGAAATAAATGCACTTTACAAGCCATTTGTATCTCTCTATCTAACATATTGTCAGAAATGACAGTCTTGACAAATCAACTTTATGTGAATTGTGTAGTCAGAGAAGGGATGAAGTTGGATAAGAAACGTCTATCCGTGTATACGTACCCTAATGCAGTCTCTCCTCCCCCTTTTAATGATCACCGTTATTCGTGATCTGACGACTAGAACTTAGAACACTGTATCGGTAATATAGTTCCCTGTTGTAGTGGCAAGTGACAATTTTTTTGGTTAGGTCACCGAAATGTCACTTTGACAATTCATTTAATAATTTAGCGGCATTATAATTAAATTTTATTAATTACAATTACAATTAATTAAATTAAAATCAATTATGAGTAATTGTAAACAAGCAGTGCCTGTTGATGATAGTGATGGTGATCATCGATGGATGAGTATTGTAATTTTTCATTCAACAAATTTATTTATTTATATAATCAATTATTGATTAAATTAAAATAATTGTAGCATAAACGATTCTTATCGGAGACAAAAGAGAAAGATGCTGATGTGATCTTTATAGGTGATTCAATTATACAAGCATTACAACATACAGATGTATGGAATGAATTATTTGCACCATTACATTGTTTAAATTTCGGTATACATAGAGATAAAATTGAGAATGTTTTATGGCGAATAGAGAATGGTGAATTAGATTATATTAAACCGAAAATTGTTGTCCTACATGTTGGTACAAATAACCATAAGAATACACCTGAAGAGATATGTGAAGGAATTATGGAGATTATCAATTTGATACGTGATAAACATCCCGATGCCTATATCGTCGTTCCTGTAAGTCTCCCTTAACTTCCAGGACTACAAAAATTAACCAAACTTGTTGCAGACATTATTGCCCCGTGGTCAACACCCAAATAAATTACGTGACACCCTATCAGCAACCAATAAACAATTAAAAACCAAATTGAACAATTTAGAAAAAGTCGAATTAGTTGAAATTGATAGAGGTTTCATACAACCAGATGGTACAATCAGTCACCATGATATGCACGATTATTTATTATTAACAAATGCCGGTAGTAGAAAAGCATTTGAACCAGTCCATGAATTACTGTTACAATTACTTAATGAAGGTGAACCGGAAAAGGATCTAACACCATCTGAATAAACGAATTACAAGTGAAAACAAAACAAAAAAATGCCTTCAAGCTTAAATGTATTTTTTATAAATTTTTTTAAATATTTTGGTTGTCGCTCGATGATGGAAAAACTCAGGCAATTTAAACAAAAACAAAAAAAATTGAAACCCATGTGATATCCCAACATTCCAGAAAAATCTCAATTTATTTATATTAGTTTGTGGGTCGATGGCTCCCCTATTAGTTTGGTAGAATGTGGCGCCACTTTCTGTATCCAGGTGTTAGCATTAGAGGGTGTTAGTTGTTCTTGACACCAGACAGTGACCTCTAGCCGTAAAAGTACTACTGACAGTGACGTGATATTGTATCAAATTAGTGGGCAATCCATTGATCCATTATTTCGTTTCTTTATGTGTGTGTGCGCTATAATTACTCACTGATATTAATAAAATCCAATGAATTTGCATTAAATCTTCATTTTTAGATAATAACAACAATATAAAAAATAATAATAATATTAATAAAACTTAATCACTACTACTACTTTCCGATAATCTAGCATCTTCTTTGGGTGGTGGTTTAGTTTTTGCCGTTTTTTTCACATAACCAGGCCCGTATTTTGATTTTCGAAATACTTCAATTGCTTTCAATTTATTCCTGAATATTTCAATTTGTTGTTGTTGTTTCTGTGGGATTACTTCTTTTCTTTTATCAAGATTTGATAATTTCACTTTTTTCTGTTGTTGTTGTTGTTGTTGTTGTTGTAATTCTTCCTGTTTCTCTTTTAATTCATTTTCAATTTGTTTGATACGTTTCCGTGATTTAATTTCGACTTGTTTCAATATCGCCACATCTTCATCTTGATTAGTTTTCTTGGGATTTTCGTGATTTTTCTTCTTTCTACCAACACGTTTCTCTTTAGTTTTCTCTTCAGGCTCTTCACTGTTCCCATCTAAACGATTTAAAGCCGACTGGACACGTTTACTCATCCGTGTTTCAATTTCATGTTTTGTTGGTGTTTTTTCAGTATGTTTCGATTCGATTTTCCGATAATAATCTAATAGTTTTGTTTGTTTTCGTGTTTCATTCATACGTTTCACTACCGGTTTTAGAATCTCTTGACTCTTATAGATTGTCCAACCGAATTTCCTTTTAGCAAAATCACATAAACCTACAATATCCGGTTTAGACCATGTAAACTTTTCATTACTAGTTTCAACAGTTGGTTGTAGATAAGCTTGTATTATTGTTAAATTTGGAAAACCTTCATGTATTGTAATATTTTTTAATTTGTTACGTAGACCAGTTCGACCTGGTCCTGGTAGTTTACCTTTTTCTAACCAATGACGGAATTCTCGTAAACCGGACAGTAATTCTGAATGGGATAATGTAAATTCTGTTGTTGTTATTGTTGTTGCTGTTGCAGATTTTTTTGGCGGGAATGTAGCTAGAATCTCTAATGCTGTCACAGGACCAATTCCTGATACTCCAATCGTATAATCACTACCCACCAACATCGCCAACAGTATCATTTGATAGCGTGTCAGTTCTAGCAAAAAGTTTATTTTATAATTGCGAGATTATTAATAAAATACAGTAGGCACCCGATTAACCGGAAATATAAACAATATACAGGGTGGCATAGATGTTCATAGAAGTATTTCCCCTCCACATAGTATAACAAAAACGGCTAGAAACCACAAAAACACGACCAAAAAACGATGAATACCGACCAAAAAAACATAGGACGTACAAAAACCTATGAGAAACGCCCAAAAATGATGAAAAACGGCCGAGAGCCATGAAAACGGACAAAAAACGACCAAAAACAACGAAAAACGACTAACAACGGCCAAAAGTCAGGTAAAACGGCCAAAAAACGATGAAAAATGGTCGAAAACCACGAAAAACCAGCCAAATTGAATGTGCTCTGTCTAATACGTGATATTTATGCACTACGTCATTATCACCATCTAATAAGCACTTGTTGCAATAATTGCAAACATTATCAGAGGTGAGTGTTAAAGTATAATAGGTCAGGGGAACCCCATGTCTTTATTGGTCTTACAATTTCGGCACTTCCAATATTGGGCGGGTGGTCCAAAATCGTACCAAATTTTGAAATGACATACTCATCATAATCTTTGTAGTACCGTTACATAACCAATGAGTGAAGAGCTAAGGTGTACTCGCGACGTAAAAGCAAACTACGGAAACCCATAAATGTCATGCCGAAAACTGGGGTGGTTTATAACAATTCGGTCCGCTTTGGTATCCAGGGGCGTAGTTCTTGTAGGAGTAGCTTAAGTTTTCTAACCGTAAAACCTTATCCCCTCCACCCCGTACTTGCGGTTGAAGAGATAAGCCCATGAAAAGAACAAGTGATAAGAGGGCGTGATAACTGGACAAGAGGGATAAAAGGTTTTTCCCGGGGCTAACTTGGTTCTAGTGGTCACCAATAGTCTTTTAAACTTGTTTAGTTTCACGCAAAATATAGACAATAAGCTGAGTGGGTCAAGTTTCCCAAAGTACTCCAGTCCGACCCTGTATAACGGCTGTTAAATAGCCACAAATAGTACACAAAACAATCCTTCTGAAATAACTCAGAAGTGTGTCTCACGATCAGCTGTATTCAATGGGAAAATTTCTATAGTCGTCCATGTCACCCTGTATATGTTGGATATAAATCTGCTCCCAACCGGCTAAGAGAGAATCTACTGTACAATGAGAAATACTTACTGAAATGATGTTGAATATTTTCAGCACGAAATTCTAGAACTTCTTTACTATTATTAAAGAAATTCTTATATACAGTTCTACCACCAAATAACCAAATATCACTATCATCGGTTATTGTACCATCAACTAAATTAATTTGTTCAAGGAAAGCACATTGTGCTTCAGCCTCCATAGGAGCAACAATATAAGGCACACCAAATAATTCCAGTAATTCCTTAAAAAAAAGATAAAATTTAACAATAATGGGTCGATGGATTCCCCAGTACTTTGGTAGAATGTGACGTCACTTGCTACTAGATGATTATGGCGCGAAAGCGGTTTGGAGATATGATGCCATTGTTTTTCTAAATAGAGAACAAATAGTGCCCTCTAGACATCAAGAAGAAAACAACAATGACACTTGACAGTTGTCAGGCGTGACGTCACATTGTACCAAAGTAATAGGGGGATCCGTCGATCCATTCATGCTAATATTACTTGTGTTTCTTGATATATCTGTTCACTAAGATTGGAAGCAAGTCGTTCTTTTGTCGATCTCTCAATAATAATATCATTTTGTTCTTTTTGTAAATTTTCACGCATCTCTTGTAATTGTTGTACAGATAAAATTGACTCTTCTTGTTTTTCTTCTTCTTCTTTATCTTTATTTTTTGGTTTTGAATATTGTTGGATCATTCTTTCAATTTTATCTTTCATTGGATTACTTTTTTGTTCAGATTTTTCGATAATTTCTACTTCTTTATCATTTTCATGCGTAAATATATCACTAAATAGATCATCTTCCAATTCTTCATCCGGTTTAATAACAACTTCCATTACTTTATCTTTAGCTGACTCAGTCGTTGTTGTTGTTGATGTTGTTTCTTCAACTTCAACAAATTCATCTTCATTATCACTAGAATTAGAGTTAAAACTAATATCTTTGGTTGATGATACGGAAACTTCTAAATTATGATTTGTAGTCTCATGATTTTCTACATTTCCCCCTTCAAGCTCCTTATCAATACCGTTTTCTTGGTGATTTTCTATAGTTTCTTCATCAATACTAGTTCGATTTTCTTTAAGGTTTTCAAGATTTTCTACATTTTTCTTTTTAGGTTCTTTATCACATTCTTCCGCGTTAGCTTCTTTCAAAATTTGTACTTCAATAATATTGACATTTTTTTCTTGTACTTCTACGTCACCCTGTATAATTTCCTGTTTCTTTCCTGTATTTCGTTGATTTTTCATCGGTTTCTTTGGCTCTTTCCCCGATTTTGTGCCAATAATTCTAGCAATTTCATTCGGTGTTAATCCACTATATTCTCGCATATAATCTTGAGCTGATTTCAATTTGGTTATCAACTCAATTCCATCATTATCATCATAATCATCATCACCATCATCACTAGACTCTGTATGGAACTCATCACTATTCAATTGTTGTTGTTCGGAATGTGGTAATTGTTTCAAGTTCCCATTATTCTGGCCGGAAGTTGAAGGTTGATCTTGTAAAGATAACTCAATGGCTTTCTTTAAATCATCTTGAAACTCAATATCAGCTTTTGTGTGTGAATTTTCTACTTTTTCTTCTTCTTCTTCTTCAATAATATCTTTCTGTTTTGCATCATCAATGGCTTGTTTTAAATTCTTAATTAAAATAAATCGTTTATTTTCATCGGATGCAATTCGATTACCACTACCGGTTTCTAAAATACCTTCATCTTTCAATAATTTCTCTAATTCGTTCAATGATAACTGATGTCCACCCATTTCTTGTTCAATCTCCTCTAAAGCACTTTGTACATTTTGTCGTTTCAATAAACGTTTCATTTGATAAATCGAGAAATCATCACTTTCTGTTGGTAGTTCATGGATCCGGCCCCATGATGATTGTTTACGGGTTTCTTTCAAATCGGTTAGAATATCATGACGGACCTCAATTGGTAATGATTTGAATTCAACACTATTTGTATCAATTGAGTGTAAATCCCATTGTTTTGGTGTTGTTGTTGATGATGATGATGAGTCTTCAATTAATGATTCATCATCACTTGATGATAATGATGATGATGGTGGTGGTGATGTCGGTTGTGGTGGTAAAAAATACAAATTATCATCTTTTTGATCGGATTTCGTTGTTGTTGTTGTTGCTGCTGATGATGATAGTGCAGCTTTTGCTTTTTCTGATAAGACCTTACTGATTGCTGTATGTTTTAAGAGATTGTTTAATAAATTTTTATGCATACGATCAGCTTCATTTCGATTACGGGTCTTCTGTTGATTTCTTTTTGCCTATAACAAGAACGTTTTCTATAATTTTTCTTTGCTTGTCCCTTCTTTTTCTAAAAATAAAGAACAAGCTATCCTTTTTTTGGGTGCAAGAGAAAAAAGATCTACCCGTGGGCAATTTTGGAATTTTTATGTCGATATTTCGATATGCGACAATATCGATAATTTTCGATATATCGACATTTTTTACATAATATATAAATATATCGGTTACTAAAATGTCAATATCGATACTTTATTGATATATCGACAAAAATGACCAACA
This sequence comes from Iselma pallidipennis, assembly GCA_037464855.1. Lineage (NCBI taxonomy): Eukaryota > Metazoa > Arthropoda > Insecta > Coleoptera > Meloidae > Iselma > Iselma pallidipennis. The sequence goes on along the minus strand of JAZBHA010001098.1, from coordinate 8,270 downwards.
ATAAGTATTAATAATTATCATGACCAAAAATTATCGATGATTACTAGAAATTCGATATATCGATAAAATTTAAAAGTTATATCGAAATATGATATCGATATAATTCTAGATATACCGATATTGTTATCGACTTATCGAAAATCGCACCCAGTCCTGGTGGATATTAGGGCTAAGTGGTAATTTTTATCTCGATATTTCGATATAGAAAAAGAGCCAAAAGGCAGGAGAGAAAAATCTTGCCGCGTATGCATATGTCGAGGCAGTAATATATCGATGATTTTTGATATATCGATATTTTTTAGCATATCGATAATGTGGCGATACATCGATAACTAAAATATCGGTACTTTATCGACATATCGACAAAAATAGCCAACTATTTGTGTCATCCACCTATTCGTATCCAAATATATCTAACAATAAGTGTTAATAACTATCCTATCGCTATCCTGATAAAATTTAAGCCATATCGACATATGTGTCGACTTTCTTATCGATATATCGAAGATCAACTTTAAGAATAAAGAGAAAGCTATTCTTTTTCTATTTTGTCTTTAGACAAAAAGAGGGCCAAAAGGTAGGAGTGAAAAATCTCACTGTGTATGCGCATGTTGAGAAGGTAATATGTACATCGATAATTTTCGATATATCTATATTTTTCAGCATATGGACATTGTGCCGACTATGGGTGGGCGATATTGGAATTGTGATATCGATATTTCGATGTTCGACAATATCGATATATCGGAATTTCTTGGCATATCGATATTGTATAGATATATCGATACATCGATAAATTGTTAATAAAATACCGACATATCGATGAAAATAAATAACTATTTACAGCCTCAACGATCTATGCTTCGTATCCAAATATGCCTACGTGTGAATAATTACCAATATATGAAAAAATATCGATAGTTATAGGAGTAGCCACGAGTCATGGCGAGAGTGCGGCGCAGCCCGATTGTTACCGACATAGTACGTTTTGGTGACATAGGCGTACCGAAACACTTTCTGTGCTGGAAGCGTATCTGATGTTTGAGTAAACTCTACTGCAATAAATGGTACGCCTCTGAATGGATGAAACTACTAAGCGGGTAACATGAACCGTTGAATTTGATCCTACTGCGCCTCCAAGGTCTCGCCACGACTCGTGGCGACTGCTATACCAACATACAATGTCGATAGATATCATTCATCGATAATTCGATATTAATTAAAAGTCATATCGATATATCGATATATCGAAGATCGTGCCCAGCCCTAGTGCCGACACATCGATAACTAAAGTGTCAATAAAATATCAATACTTTATTGGTACTGTTACGCCACTGATTTTCATTATTCCTGATTGTTTCTAAGGTTATGTTTCATCGTTAACAAGAATTTGAAAACTATACAATTATTTCTTTCTGGAGGATTACTAGCGTCCTCTTTGTTTTTGAAAAGAGACAGGAAAGTGAAGACAAATCACAGTCTAATGAATTATCATTAATTTTGAGGTTATGTTTCATTGCAGTAAAAAATTTGAAAACTTTACAATTCTTCCTTAAGCACAGTGAAAGAGAAATAAGGGGAAAAACTAAAAAGCGTCCTATATCAACCATAATGTTACGCCACTGATTAATCGTCAATCTTGATGGTTTTTGAGGTTATGTTTCATTGTTTACAAAAAACCAATTCAAATTAAAAAACTTACAATGGTTTCTTTCTTGAGAACTGGAACACCACCATCGAAAACAAATACTGGTTTCACTTTAAAATACAACAATTTACAAATTCTATGGTAAATACTTAATAGATGGGCATTCGGTACTTGGGCACCCCTAGAATCTTGGAAACCTTTAATAGCTTGATGAAGCCATATCGACACATCTGAAAATAATATTTTTTGATAAAGAAAAACCCTACGATTTTCCATCAAAAAAAAAATACCGATTGCTAGAATTTTATTCTCTAAACTTTCCAATGGTACCGGTTTGCCTGATGGTTCAATCAATTTCCATAAACCATGAACACCCATAATAATGGGTCAAAAACCAACCATCCTTCCAATAACCACCACAAAAAAGAATTCCCACGGTCTTATTTCCACAATAACAATAACACAACGAACGCCAATGGATTAATCTCGACTAGTGGTAGTGGTGGTGGGGAAGAAATACTAGAATTATCATGAATTATTATGGAAGTGGATAAAATAACTCGTCCATGGTTTCCCATGATTTTCGATGAATCAAAACGAAAACAGACCCTCCTAATCTCTTCTTTTCTGCTTAAGTCTATTAAACAAAGATACCATATAAATATAAAATGAAAGAAAAAGAGAGATAGATTACGTGTGTGTCGAGGCCACCCACTATTTCCCACACCATGATTTTCCCACGCCCTGACTGTAACCCCAACAACATCCTGATGATGTTGATGATGATGATGACGATGTGTATCAAGACGACAGGGGAAAACAATTGACAATCGTATGGATAAAGCCAAGTTCATACAATCATTTGTACGCAAAAATCAAAATTATTTCATTAATCCGACTTTACTTAAGTAATTCCGGATGACTATTATTTAGATTCTCAAGAGATAATTTATAGAAATATGTGAGAACTTTAAGTGATTATCTTGATTGTATTCATTGTCGGATTGTTTTATGTTTTTTTTTTTTAATTGGGATTATTAATATTTATAACATGAAGGTTTCAATTAATTAGCATTATTTCTAATTTGAACCAATTAAATCGATAAATCAACTGTTTTGTTGTTATTGGTGGTGGTAGAGGGGGACCCAGTCTGAATTGGGCTTTAGTTGTTGCCAAAATTACATAATATCGATTATTGTCATAACCACAAATTTCCTATTAAATTATATCGAATTATTATTATTCCATAAATGTATTATTTTATTATTAAACAATTTCGTATATTTATTTGGAAATTATTCCATTTATTTACCGGAATTTCGTCGATTATTTTGTTGGTATGTTGGCGGGACTGTCGGAAAATTAGAGCCAGAAACAGGTGTTTTTTAGAGAGAGAAGGGTGGTGGAGACAGGAGAAGGGGACAAGCATGGCATTTGTTCTCACGTAGAGCGGTAGCGAAGAGTTGGCTGTGGCGATAACAACGCACTGTCTTCTGTTTACAACAACACGGGAGTAGTGATAGATCGAAGTTGGCGTCAAATTTGTTTCAATTATTGACAATGTTGTTGTTGTTGTTATAAGTGTTGTTGTTTTTTTTTGGGGGGGCCTGGAAGGATGCCGCACCAGTACGGATTGCCGGGCATAGCGCACGCACAATCACCCCCAACACCGCCACCCCAACACGGTGCAATGTATCCACGATTCTCAGGGGCTGTTGTGCCGGGGGGTTATCGTGGTGAAGACCGTCGTTTAACTAGAGAGGCAATGGAACGTTATCTACGCGACCGGTCTGATATGGTGATAGTGATATTGCATGCAAAAGTTGCACAGAAATCCTATGGTAATGAGAAACGTTTCTTCTGTCCACCACCCTGTATCTATCTATTTGGGGATGGTTGGCGATTACGTCAAGAACAGATGTTACGTGATGGTGAATCTGAACAAGCATCACAATTATGTGCATTTATCGGTATCGGTAATTCGGATCAAGATATGCAACAATTAGATCTAAATAATGGTAAACAATATTGTGCCGCAAAAACATTATATATCTCCGATTCTGATAAACGGAAACATTTCATGTTATCAGTGAAAATGTTTTATGGTTCAGGACATGATATCGGTGTATTTCATAGTAAACGTATTAAAGTTATATCGAAACCATCGAAAAAGAAACAATCATTAAAAAATGCCGATTTGTGTATTGCCAGTGGTACTAAAGTAGCATTATTTAATCGTTTACGTTCACAAACTGTTTCCACTAGATATCTACATGTGGAAAATGGACATTTCCATGCCAGTTCCACACAATGGGGTGCCTTCACCATCCATCTCTTAGACGACAACGAATCGGAAAGTGAAGAATTTCAAGTCAGAGATGGTTACATCCATTATGGGTCAACAGTAAAATTGGTGTGTTCGGTAACAGGAATGGCTCTTCCTCGATTAATTATAAGAAAGGTAAAATTAAAAAATAAAAAACAAACAATTTTTGAGGTTATGTTGTTTGTCATTTATATGTCAACCAATTACCAGTGGCGTAACATTGAATTTTAAATTTTCGACCAGGTTGATAAACAACAAGCTCTATTGGAGGCTGATGATCCCGTTTCACAATTACACAAGTGCGCTTTTTATATGAAAGACACTGAACGTATGTACCTGTGTTTATCTCAAGAACGTATCATACAATTTCAAGCAACACCATGTCCAAAAGAACCCAATAAAGAGATGATAAATGATGGTGCCTGTTGGACGATTATATCAACCGATAAAGCTGAATATCAATTCTATGAAGGTATGGGTCCGGTACGGTCACCAGTAACACCAGTACCAATTGTACATAGTTTACATTTGAATGGTGGCGGTGAAGTGGCAATGTTGGAATTAACTGGTGATAATTTCTCACCATCATTACAAGTATGGTTTGGTGATGTTGAAGCTGAAACGATGTACCGGTGTCAGGAATCAATGTTGTGTGTAGTGCCGGATATTTCACAATTTCGTGGTGAATGGTTATGGGTCCGGCAACCAACTCAAGTACCAGTCTCTCTAGTACGTAACGATGGCATTATTTATGCGACAGGATTAACGTTTACATATACACCGGAACCGGGACCGAGACCGTCATGTTTACCGGCTGATGAAATTATGCGACATGGTCAAAGGAGTGCTGCTGTTGTAGCAACTGCAGCAGCTGCAGTACAATCACAAAATACAATGACTGGAACAACGGGTAATGATGGAAGCGGTGGTGGTACGTGGAATTCACATAATGCCACCGGATTACATTAGAGAACAACAACAACGAGATTTTTCGGCCAAATCTCTTTTAATTTATTTGTGATAACAAGATAGTGGTATTTTCGAAATAGAGTCTTCTTGCAGTACATACGCTAAAATGGATTGTTAGAAGCCGAAGAACGCAATTTAGCATTTAGCGTTGGACTGTGGAAAGGCTCCAAGGATCTACGCTCATTACGTCCAAATCAAAGGTCCGAACCGTCCGTCGCGTTGATTCTTATGAGAGTTTCGAATAGAGACGAGTTAGCCCGAGCCGCCACGGACGGACGTGACGGACGGTGTGGACCTAGTACGCGTAGTTGCTAAGACCGGCGAAAATCCAGCTTTATTTTCCAATTATTTGAATCTCTTAGCTTTTAATACAAAAAAAATAAACCAAAGCTATGTTAGAATCTGTTTTTTTTTGCTCCTAATTGTTTTTTTAAGGTGAATTTTAGCATTTTTGTAACTAATTTATAAAGTATGTATTATTGTAGACAAATCCCTTTCACCTTAAGAAATAATAATAATAATAATAATAATATAAGCATATAGAGTATGCTCAATTTTAATTGGAATTTTTTGGAATGAATTGCAACGAATTTACGAGAAATGACTGTAAATATTTGTAGTTATTTTAAGATTTTATTCTACGTAAAAATCATACATAAATAAACAAAAAAAAAAAGAAACTGTACATTATGCATATTTTGTAGAAATAAAAATTATTTAAATAATTGAATTGTTTAAAACAAATTCCATATAATTTAACCCTTTGATATTTACACATCCACACAAAAACACATACAAAAAATACTTATAGAGATTCCATGATAGGTCTGTTCCAAGTTCCAACTAGGTCCGGAATAGTCATGCGCAGATCTCCCATTTTTTGGCGCGTGAAACATTGCGCATGCGTATAGTTACTCCGGACTTTCCCCTAGCAGTTTCGAATTTAGTTGGAACACACCTAATAATAGTAATAATAAGAATCGTAATAACAGAACAAAAGGTGAATTATTTTCAGATTTTCACATCAATTTTTACGAATGGTACACAGTTTCCCACGAATGAAATCTCTGTTGTTTTATTTTTTCACTTCAAATACAGTCATTTTACACAGAAAAAAAATTCCCACATATCTAAAGAGATAACAATGGTATAATTTTTTTTTATGTTGTTCGCTGTTAATAATTACATTTCCTATTGTATATTAATTAGAGTTGGTCCCATTCCCATGTGGCGGCAACAACAACAACAACAACATGGGGTTATTCATCAGATATTCCAAAAAAATTACAAATATCAACAATTTATTATCAATTTTTTTATATTTAAATAAAATATAACAAAATAATAATAATAATAATAAAATTAGCAGATAGAGTATTCTATTATGATGCAATACAGTAGGCTCCTTCTTATCCGGTGGCCGCTTTAAGCCCCCTCCCGCCCCCCTCACAGTTTCAATAAATTAGATTCGTTTATCTGATCCCGGTTAATCGAGGGTCTACTGTAAATTCTTAAATTAAATAACTAAGAGATTGAGGCACTTTTTTTTCGATTGTTATTTAATTCTAATACTTCTTTGTTTATTCATATTGGTTAACATCAATGATATATATGATGTTAATAGATCGTCCATTTTATAACCAAGTGATGTTTCACATAATAATTTCGAGCCACGGACTAAATTACCAATGGTCATATGGAAATATGTATTACCTGATGACCAATTTGAGATTCTTGTAAATGGGTGAGTGATGAGAATTTCCTGAAAATTCAAAAAAAAAACATGATTAGAGAGGGAGTTTTCGCAATATGTATGTTAACGTAAACGTTAACGCTAAATCCTGTTTAGAAAAAGAAGGTAAATTGTGCACACTGCCTGTATTAGGTTGTACGCACTTACTTCTCTTGTTCTAACAAGATTTGAGTGACTAGAAGTTCCTGAAAATCTACGGACGTAATAATATAGAGAAAGCTTCCGTAGTACATATACGTTAACATGAACGTTAACGCTAAATTCTGTTTAGGAAAAATAAGATAAATTGTGCAAATCACTTGTTTTACAGCGTGTGCACTTACTCCTCTTGTTCTAACAAGATTTAAGTGACTGAAATTTCTTGAAAATTGAAGCAAATCGTAATTGATGAAGTTTTTACAGTAAACATTAACGCTAAGTTGGACAAATCGCGAGTTTTAGGTTTTGCACACTCATTCCACTTGTTCTAATAAAATTGGAGTGACTAGAATTTCCGAAAATTCAAGAAAATCATAATATAGGGAGAGTTTTCGCAGCATATAATTTAATCAAAACGTTAACGCTAAGTCCTGTTTAAAAACAGAAGGTGAATTGCGCAAATCGCTTGCTTTACACTTATTCCTCTTGTTCTAACAAGATTTAAGTGACTGGAATTTCTTGAAAATCTAGGAAAATCATACTTTGGAGAGAGAGAGTTTTCGCAATGTATACGTTAACGCTAAATCCTGTTTGAAAAAGAATGTTAATTGTACAAATCGCTTATTCTAGACTATGTGCACTTACTTTTCTTGGTCTAACAAGATGTGAGTGACTCAAATTCCCTGAAAACTCAAGAAAACCATAATACTGCGAGTTTTTGCAGTATATACGTTAACGTAAGTGTTACTGCTAGGTCTGTTTAGAAAAAGAAGGTAAATTGCGCCAATCGCTTGTTTTGCAGTGTGTGCACTTATTCCTCTCATTCTAACAAGATTTAAGTGACTGGAATTTCCTGAAAATTTATGCAAATCGTGGAGTTTTTACAGTAAACGTTAACGCTAAATTGGGCAAATCGCTTGTTTTAAGTCTAACAAGATTTAGATGTATTGCGAAAACTCCCCAATTAAAATTTAATTAGATTTTATTAATTAATTTAGAAAAAAGGAAACAACAATAATATTATAATAATAGAAAATAAACGCAATACGTAATCATGAATAAATAAACTTGCATGCAATAATTATAATAACAGGAAATCGTATAATCTTAAATAGTGCCCCTTGATTATTTTCCTATTATTATCATTATTATTATAGTTGCTATTGTTATTATCATTATTATTCGTGGGAATTCCTTGTTATTACGTTGATTTTCCAAAAAAAAAAACAGAAAATATCTAATGAAAATAAAGAAAATTAAAATATTCGTGTTCATCTTATACCCTGGTCACACGGCAGTACTAAATTACAATTTAACTAATGGCAATTGTGGTGTACATTTTATTTCCTTATTCAATTATTGAATTATACAGGGTGACTGGGAAATGGTTTACATAAATTTAACCACGTATAGGGCCCATAAAATGAAGCCGAGT
>JAZBHA010001097.1:15413-30436 GCA_037464855.1 Iselma pallidipennis | reverse complement strand
ACTGACCCGATTGGTTCGTTTCCATTTTACCTAAGGTGATCAGAATTTTAAACCGTCGACAATAACTGACAGCTATTATTCGCAATTATTTGTTGTAGAAACCATACTCAGTATTTGTCAATATTACTTACTTTAAAATATATGATTGCATCAAATTCCTTTTTGTCTGAAAAGGTCGTTTGTCTTTTCTTAGATTCATGTATTCGTCAAGCTTTCACAAATTTGAATTTCATATAATCTTTAATACTCTCTTTGTCAACGCGAATTCTTCGGCAGTCGTTTTTCTACTTCAAATAGCATATTTAATCACCATGAACATTTTTTTTAACAAAAAAAAAGTAAGATCCAGTAACAGAAACATGACCTAAACCGGTATAGTTACAGTTGAATAAAATATTAATGATCGTTTCTAGTAATTAAATTTTCAACGTTATAGAATTTCCAAGTCAAACCTCCCATTTGATTAACTCAAACAAAAATGATAAAAGTAGGTTTGTCTTTTCAACAATCGTTCCTCATTATTATTCAATGGAAAAGTTCGATGATATTGAAATTAGTGATTTTGTTGCAATCGAATAAAAATATACGCTAATAATTAATGCTGTGTTTAGCCTTCCTAAACTGCGACCATTATTGATCTATTGTTCGTACCCTTCTGTCTATTGGCATCCCAGAAAGGATATCTTCTTTACGAAGTTAATTATATCTCTGGGAGACTTCTTCCCCACTTCAGCAGGCAACAAAGTCACATCGCCAAAGTGGGTGAGTCTTGTGCGAGTCAAGGCATCACATTTACATAATACATGTTCGGGGGTTTCATCTTCCAATCCACATAATCTGCGTCTCTTACTGTCAGATTTGCCCAGCTTTTTTAATATGTATCTAACTGGGCAGTGCCCTGTTAGAAGTCGCGTAATAAGTCTTAGCTCATTCTTAGTTAGGTCAAGAAGCTTCTTGGTCTTCTTATGCGAGTGGTCAATAAACATTCTGGTCTGTCGCATACTTGGATATTGACTCCAAAATAATGTACCAGTACTCTAAGATTGTATATACAGCGCACCTAGTGCTTTACCTAATATATTTGTTTCAATGAATCGAAGCATCCAATGGAGTTTATTGATTACATGTCTCAATTTTTCAGTATTTAAACTGAATCTATGGTTTTGCCAGTCATCGTTTACCCTGATCAGGGTGCCGTCATTTTTCTGGCAAGATCATAGATTCAGCTTAATTACTGAAAATTTTTAAATATGTATATGTATGTGTATATGTTTAATGTAGTTGTTCTTATTCTTTCCTTTTCACTATGAAGTCGACTTGTTAATTAGAATTCATGATTAAACGTTCAAATATTGTGCTCAGGCAGCACTTTTGTGTCATCTGTTTTTGTGGTACACAACTATCGGCGAGATATTAATAGAAATTTCAGAATTCTTTAGCAGCTGAACTGGAAAAAATATGTAGCGTCCCTTAACGGTTGATGTCTGGCCAGCATTTGATGCTAAACAATAAATAAATTTTCAAGGTAAGGTACAGATTTTGGAACATAGCAAACCACAGCTAGATCGCTTGAGACTAACGGACGTAGAGTAAAGAAGAAAATGACACACATCATTAGTTTGGCAAACGTTTTGATAACTTTTTCATAAAATTCTAATTTAAAACATGCATGAATGTCCAAGTAAGTAATATAATTGTTTTGTGTATTGAATGACATCATTTTATAGACATAATAAAAAACCAGTTTCCGGCGAATATCTTTTGGCACATAAAGTATTCTGTAATGTTTCTGGAGAAAAAACTTATAGTTTTCTGAAATCAGCAGCTTATTGGTGTTGAATGTTATCATATACTCCTATTATTATATAGAGAGAAAACAATAAATAAATGTTCAAGATCCACGAGATTGTTTCATTTGATAATTCGTATTCAAAATTATTTTCCAGTTTTTTAATCTTTACTTTATCGTCAACTAATGAAAGCCGTTATTGTGAAAAATGGTATACGTAGACGATGTTCAGGTAAGTTTGAAATTACATATAGAAAGAAATTGTTGTTATACATGGAAATGCTAAATGTAATTCAGTCTCTTGATCTTTCTTACAAACTTTAATGTGAAGATATCATATTTTATTATTTTATGTGTGGATTTTAGTAATTGAATAGGAAGGTATAAACAGATCATTCTAAAACGTAAACCTTTCCTGACTAATAAATCGACATAGAAGGGATAAGAACCATAGAAGATGTTTTCTTTTGAATAACATCACATATTCATGCGTTAAATTCGTTCAAACAATCAAATGGTTTACTCCCCAGAACTGTTACTATTTGTACCTTCTATTACATATATGAATTTGTAAACGAACAACGTTTTAAATAATTAAAATAGTTAACGATACAAGCAAATTTTCCAACTGTATAGTAAATGGTGGATGCGCCGGGAGAGAAACCTTAAACTACAAATACATACATTTAGTTAGAAGTAGGAAAATAGGGAGGAACTAAAGTATCTAGAATTTGACGCATGCGTTTCTAAATGGCATCGATCTAGGTATTTCCGGGTAAGTTCCGAGTAATCACTTCAGCGGCAACTATTCTTGTGGCACAGAACCATTGTGTAACATGTCGATGGAAATTCCAGAATTCTGTAACAATTGTATATAAGGTGGTAATCTTAAACAATTTGAAACCAACATGAGTTTTCAGTTATTATGATCCTTTAGTAAATGAAAGCGGGAACGTACACGGACGGGGACACTTTTGCTTAAAACAAATAAAAAACATTATGTAGAAGTTGTGTAAGTTTGTTAAAAAATTATCATCGCATCAAATAATTGCATAAGGTATGAATACAATTCTAAAGTTGCTTAATTTAATATCAAATTCTCGTACTGTATTGCAGAAACAATTAGCTGATATGAGAAGTAGTCATTTGAAAGATAACAGTTATCCTGCCAAATGTAAAAGATCAGAAATAACTGATGTACTTACAACAATTATTTCTACGGTTTAGTAGCGTCACCTCAAGGCTCAAATTGTTTTACTACGACCGGCACATTTGAAACCCGTATATTTTAATGGAATAATTAGGGTTTAAATAATTAATACTCCTATTTTAAATTCAATATTTATTCTTAATGTTTGTTTTCTTTAATACAGTCACAAACTGAACATAAGTTGCCATTGTTAATATCATCAAGTTTGGTCCGGGACTTGTAATATTATAATAAATATTGCGTTAGCTATACCATACCTGAACCTCATATTTTGAGAAATAAGATTAATGTTAATCCAACTTTGTTGGATTTATGTAAGCTGGTGAAACTGTGTCTTCGGAACCTTTAAAGAGAACCTTGTGATTGAGGATTAATATGCCTCAGATAATGATTTTGTAAAACAATTTCAACTGTGAATCAAGTGGACTCACTTTCCAGTATACCTATTATATCCATTGTGAAATCCTGGAGATTTAGATTCAGCCAAACAGAAAGAATCGGTATCGGAGATTTTATTCTATTATATTAATATTTCTTCTATATGTTCGTAGACCCCCTTTCGATTGTTAAGACTGTAATTGGAGATTGGAGTTATTCCAATGTCGTTCAGTATATCGGACAGTTTTGGAAAGTTAACTTCCTTTGCAGATTGCCATTTAGTTTTAATAAATGAGCAAAATGGATTTCAAATCTTTGTAGTGAGTGCCTTTAATGTTTATTGTGTCTCTTCTTGAATTAGTAACCAGAGATATTCACTTCAGGGAAAAAAATTATAAAATGTGTTTAAAATATAATACATTTTAAAATAATTAAATTGTAAAGTGCTGTTAAACATACTGTAGTAATGCTAGTATACTATTTGCCTCTATTGTTGAAAAACGTAAAAAATGTGTATGAAGTTTTGAATAACTGAAAACATATAGGAGTACATATCAATGTAAATTCTACATCAATAAATATTATTGAAGAAAGTAAGTGAAACCTGTGTAGAAGTTTGCATTGTAATGAGTAGGAATTTCCCAGCTGTGATTGAGGTCTCTTTCTGTGCCATTTGCATCATTATTATCAATTGTTTCCGTATTGATAAATCTGAACAATCATACCAGTTTGAATCATAAATGGCGAAAATTGTTCTAGATGCCTAAATATCCATACAAGTTACTTTTATTAGATTAAAGATATAAGATTGAAAGTTCTACCTCTTGTGAGAGTTGTGATGCCGGCCAACAGTGCATTATGACAACTACAGATGCTATAGACAGTATGGTGAGTATTATTCTAATTGAACTTAAGCTTATAGGTCTGAAATAATAGCAATTTATGTAGGATCAAAGAAAAAAATACATGAAGTCCGACTTACCGTTTTGATAATTGTAAAAGTTCTGAAAGTAACGTTGATGCTAAAATAAATAAGTCCAATAAAATGTTTACTTGATTGAAACTGTTAAACGTCTTCAAAAAATTCAGCAGAAAGTTATGATGTTTAATATACAATTTAATTTTCAAATGACAATCAGAGTCAAATCTTATCATTTGTAGTCTATCGTTGAGTATTCGAAATTGTAATGTTAATAAACTTACCAAAGAAAATGTGAAAATATTGAATGCATTGTGCATAATTGCACATGAAATAAAAACTAGCGAATTGTAAATGTTAAATAATGTGTAAGGTACAGATTTTGGAACATAACAAGCTAGAGCCGGATCCTTTGAGATTAATGGACGTAGAGGGAAAAGCAATACAGTACATATCGCTAATTTCGTAAATGTTTTGATAACTTTTTCATAAAATTCTAACTGTTTTGTATATTTTGTTCCCATTTCGTAGATTTCATGTCGATATGTCCAAAACTTTCCAATATTATTTATCAAAATTTTCGCCTCATCTTTGTTGTAAATTAATGTCAACACCTTTATATATGCCTAGGAAATAAAAATACCATTTTATAAAAATTTTAAATAAAAATATATTCGTACCCTTACCGTACTCACAGCAGCAGTAGATTCTATTGTGTCAGAAAACAAACGTAAATTAAGTTTTTGCAATGAAATATTCCGAAATATTAAATATAACATTAAATTATACATAAGTAGAACACTAACAATTTTCAGTTTATTATATTTTTGCAATGGATTCATACCCAAAATTTCTAATGGAAACAAACTGTGGTTAATAACCTTTCCATAATCAGTCATATTTCACTGTATAATCTTGATGTCTAGGAAAGTACTGACGTTGAATCTCTGATGTAAGGGAAATTATATATGCCTAATTAAATAATAATAAGAAACGTTTATTGGAAAGACAAATCAATTGTTGTCATTTTATTCAGTTAATCAAATGGAAGGATTAACTTTTGAATGCTAACGCCCCAGTTTTAAATATTTCAGAATTTAATTACAAGATACGGATATTAATATTTTATTAAACTATACCGATATCAGTTCGTTTCATGTTTCTATCATTGCGCTTTACTTTTTTTCCCTCCTCTAATAGAAAAAAAATATATAACTTGTTCGTGATAACTGAATATGCCAGTAGACCAGCTAGAAGATTAGTGCTGAACAGTCTGTGTAGACGAACGAAATGTTAAAATTGTGGGAATTTAAAGTTTGTAAACATTCGTTGGCCACGTTTATTAAAAAAAAAACTAAAGTCTTTTCTTTCACTTATAAGAGAAAACGATTGAATAAAACACATATGTTCAAATAGGTAAGAATATAATTACCGTTTCTATTACTCGTATATGATATAATTTTGTAGGTAGTGCAAAGTAATGGATTCTTACAGTTACCCTGAAATTTATCTATTTCAGAAATTTTTATTATATTTGACAAGAAATATTTTTTAATTAATTGAAGACAATTAAAAATATGCCGCTGATACAAAACATGGAAATGTTAACATAGAAAGAATCGAAGGAAGAACAAACTATAGCGAAATATCTTATGGTATGGTTGTATAATATACATATTTGTGACATTTATAAAAATCAATCTATCATGTTCAGTTTTAGGATATAGAATAATAGTAATATGTAATAAGTAGACGGTTACAAAAAACGAAATCATGTAGAGTACCTAAAACGCGCGAATTCGTCAGGTGTAATGAGCGACAGTAATAACAGACGAATTAACAGATGTCTCAAAACATTGCCTAATGAAATGTAATTATATATGAATAATTTGTGAAAAAATTGTTAATTCTGTGTGTCACAACATATTATACGTCTATACAGAATTGACACAATTGTGCTCTGAATTTTCAGCAACAATAATAGCTGCATATTGTCTGTCCATTATTTCTAAGTTCTAACTAATAAATATGTTTAGATAATATCTTCTTCAAGACATTCTTGCTTCTATCGTAATTAAGTAGTTCATCTCCCATACCATCCCCGTCAGTTTCCATCTATTTGCTCGATTTTCAGTAATGTTGTTATTCCATAAATATCTAACGGTTTTCAAAGATCTTTGAACCTTCTGTTTTCATTTATAATCTATGATTATATTATTTCATTATTTATTATTTTTAATTAATAGATTTATCAACAGACAATGTTTTAAATAACTTGGTAACAAAATGAGTACGGTCTCGAACAGTACGTTAAAATGGTGGATGCGCCGGGAAAGAAACCTTGAATGGAAGACACTATATTTGAAGCCTTTACTCTCTTCAACATTGCTGATGATTGATGTGTGACTGAATTATTTCTAATAATTAAATGATAACGTATAAACCGGACGTTCCTAATCGTTTAATTGTTAGAAAGGCTAGTTAATGTAAATCACAAATTAATAACATGTAATATGTAAGTAACTTATTATCAAAAACATCAAACGTAAGCTTCTTTTGAACAATAAATCAATTTGGTTAGTATCACTATGGGTGTTGATCTTTTGAAAATAATAACACATTCACATGTTTCAAATTCTTTCAAACTACTGGTGGTTCACTTTCTACGACTGTTATCGTTTATACTTCTTATTAAGCAAATTTATAACCAGACAGCTTTTTTAATAACTTGTTAACAACACAGGCATATGTCCCAACTATATGTTAAAATGGTGAATGCGCCGGGAAAGGAGCCTCTATAGTTAAAGCTTTAATATTGCAGATTTCTAGTCATTCTAATCTATTTGAATTGTTGTTACCCCTATATATGTAATTTATACAATATTTTGATAACGATAAGAGCTGTTTTGATTTAAGAGATTTTTGCCGGTAAGCCTCTAGGGCAGTGTTTCTCAATGTATCACGGTGAGAGACCAATTGTAGCGCGAAAGTTCATTAAAATTACACTAAACACAAAATCAAATGCTGCAGAAGTGTATCGCTAAAAAAGGATTGGCAAATACTGCTCTATGGAGAGGAAAAGAAACGCACCTGGTATTTTACCTCACATATGATCTAGAGAAAAGGAGCACATAAATGAGGGAATATATTTATCTTATTTAATTCTCTTTTTTTTAACTATCGAAGGGAAATGTTAATAATAGTAAAAGTTTTAAATAGTATAATTTCGTGTAGAATATGACGCTTGCGTGGCATGGCCTCGATTTCTTTCTTCCGGCAAAAACAATTGCAGTGGCATCTGTTCGTGTAGCATGCAACTGTTAATAAAATGTTAGTGGCAATTACAGAATTCTGTACCGGATCTACATAAGGCGGTAATCGAGAACAACTTGAAACCAGCATGGGTTTTCAATGATAATGGTAAATGAAAGTGGGAACATCAACCGCCGGGAAAATTTTACCTAAAATGGACACCTCAACCTCCTCGGCCCATCTCTCTCATATGTTCCTAGACGATTGCAAAGACCGGTATGTTTAATAAATAATAAACCTGCCATCATGTCATCCTCAAGTTAATGAAGTGGAAAGTTTGACTTAAATATGATAACGTCCAATATTTAAAAACATATTTTAAAATTTAGTTACTACTTAGGGACAGTTATAAATGTTTTCATGCGCTTTTATTGATCTGCAATTTTCCATTTTCTCTGTTGAAGAATGAGTAAATGATGATTAAATGTCCTATCTCAGTCAGCAAGAGGACGTTGAACGGTTTTAAAAACTTGTCAAAATAATCATCCACGTTCGAGCTATTAGTTAATAATATTTATTTATTTTCAACTTTAGGACAATTTTAAAGATAGAGGAAAATAGTACATGAAAAATTGAAAATATCTAGAATTTATCTGCTTATTTATAAACAAAAATTAGAGTGGAATGCTTGGAAATTATAGAGACGCTAATTGTGTCAGGTAAACTACACGTATATGAAAGACAATAGGAAAACGAACTGGAAAGACTTAGTATAATAGACGTTTACATATTTTCTTATTTATTAAATCTAAGGAGTCACCACAGAAGACGTATTGTTGAAAGGAATTCGTATAAGTAGAAGCTCCTCCTTTTGCTGCGGATACATTCCAAGTTCTTCGACGAATAATTAACATAGGAATGCATAGGAAGCACTTGAGAAATGCCTTGAAAGGAAATGTTCTCTGTTATATATTTGTGAGACAAACCTCGAATAAGCGAAATCGCTAAATTAGAAACCACGAAAATCAAGCAAAAACATTTCATAAACTTATCAATATATTGTACTATGTTTATAACCGTATGCTGAAGAATCGAATTCGTAACGGACAGTAGATTCGAATATTCCAAGCTCTTCTCTAACTTATTACTGACGCCCAACGGTGACGGTTTGAAAAATGGTAGATGCGCCGGGAAAGCTCTACTCATTGAAGTTTCCACTTTCTTCAGCCATAATTGATGACTAATATATTTAAAATAATATTTTTTTAATAAAATTTTATCTATGAACTACATAGGCAAACGTTTCAGTATATCTACTCATTGTGAAACCTTCACTTATCCTTAAACGGTTGTCGATTTTTTTTTCAGAAACAATAGATCAATAATGGTCTCAGCGTAGGAAGGCTGAACAGCCAAATGACCTCAGTAGTCTGTTGTAGATTTACAATCAGATTCAGACAAAAGGGAAAGAAATCTACTCGATTGTAATACACCAGGAAACTTCCTTACATTATTGTACGTTTGCAGAATGATAATCGCTATAATTGTTGTCATAGCTTTAAGTCTTTTGACATTTCTTATACCAGTGATGGCGAACCTTTCCGAGAAGTGGGTCAAATTTTGTTTACTACTTTTTTAATATTAGCCTGTGGGTCACTTAGTCAGTGGCGTCACTTGGAAAGGAGGGAAGGGATTGTTCGTTCTTTCTTTCATGATTCCCAGTATATGTACAACCTTTCTAATATTCGGCACTATTAAAATTATTTCTCAAATATTGTGTAAGATTTGTAGGTATAATAGCTCCGGTAAAGTCATGGACGTTTTATTTTTTATTCAAAAGTGAAATTTTAATATATACTTTACAAGAAAATAGTGATAGTTGTATTTTATTCAATAAATAGGTGTGACCAAAATAGATTTAAAATCTTTGTAGTGACTTTCTTCAGTGTTTATTGTGCCTCTTCTTGAATCAATAACTAGAGATATTTGCGTCAAAAATACATTTTGCAGGCCGTTGTTACGATACATTTTAAAATCATTAAATTGAAAAGTACCTACTGGTAATCATTCTGTAGTAATGCCAGTATATTATTTGCTCATATTGGTAAAAAACGTGAAAAATGTGTATGAAGTTTTGAAAATCTGAAAAAAGCATACGTACATGTAGCATTTACGATAATAAATATTATTATAGAAAGAAAATGGGACCTGAGTAGATGTTTGCATTGTGATGAGCAAGAATTTTCCAGCCATAACTGAGGTCTCCTTCTGTGCCATTTGCATCATTATTATCAGTTGTTTTCGTATCGATAAATTTGAACATTCATACCAATTTGAATCGTAAATAGCGAAAAGTGTCCTAGTTGTCTAAATTTTCATTTATTATTATTTAAAAAAAATATTAAAAACCAATAGATTTACCTCTTGCGAGAGTTGTGATGCTGGCCAACAATGCATTATTACAACAACGGTTGATACAGATAATATAGTGGTTACTACCCTAATTGTATTTAAGCTTATAGGTCTGAAATAACGGTAGGTGATTTTCATGTCAAGAAAACAGAAAGTTTGAAATCCTACTTACTCTCTTGACAATTGTAAAAGTTCTGCAAGTATAGCTGCTACTAAAATAAATAATTCACATAAAGCATGTGTTTGGTTAAAACTGTTAAATGTCTTCAAAAAATTCAAGAGGAAAATATGATGTTTAATATACGATTTGATTTTTAAATGACAATCAGAATCAAATCTTATCATTTGTAGTCTATCGTTGACTATTCGAAATTGTAGTGTTAATAAATTTATTAACGAAAATGTGAAACTATTGAATGTACCTTGCATGATTATACATAAAATAAAAACGAGTGAAGTATAAATGTAAAATAATGAATAAGGTACTGATTTCGGGACATAGCAAACCACTGCTAGATCGCCTGAGACTAACGGACGTAGAGTAAAGAAGAAAACGGTACATATCATTAGTTTAGCAAATGTTTTGATAACTTTTTCATAAAATTCCAATTGTTTTCTGTACTTCATTTCAATCTCGTTGATTTCATGTTGATATGACCAAAACTTTTCCAGATTATTTATCAAAATTCTCGCCTTGTCTTTGTTGAAAATTAAAATTAACATCTTTATAATTGTCTAGAAAAGAGACATATCATTTTGTAAAATTCTAAAATAAAAAATTTTCGTATCCTTACCGTATTCACAGCAGTAAAAGATTCAATTGTTTTAGAAAACAAAGATAAATTAAATTCTTCCAGTAAAATATTAAGAAATATCAAATACAACAGCAAACCGTACATAATTACAACAGTAAAGATTTTCAATTTATTATATTTCTTCAATGGATTTATACCTAAAATTTCCATTGGAAATAAACTAAAGTTAATAATCTTTCTATAATCAGTCATCTTTTGTTTTATGCTGGATGTCTGTAAACGTACTGACGTTGTATGTCTGATGTAAAAGAAGTTATATACCCTCAATAAATAAATAATTAGAAACAGTTATAGAAAAGACAAATCTCTAATAATATGATAATTTCTTTGATCGGGTGGAAAATTTGACTTTCGAACGCTACCGCCCAAAGTTTATTATTTAATTAGTAGAAAGGCTTATTAATATTTCATTGTTCATGACAACTGAATATGCCACGTAAACCTGGAAAAACGTATTGTTGAACAGTCTGTGTCGACGAACAGAATGTTAAAATTGTCGGATTCCAGAGTTTGTAAAAATCTTTTCTTCCACAAGAAAACAATTATTCATGTTCAAATAGGTAAAAGTATAAAGAACAAAATAATGAATTTTTACATTTTAGCTGAGATTAACGATTCCGGAAGTTCAACAGCTCGATTCTCTCATATTTGACAAGAAAATGGTTGTTAATTAATTGAGGAGAATATAAAATATGCCGCTGATAGAAGACATGATAATGATAACAATGAAAAAAATTGAAGAAAAAACGAACTGTATGGAAACATCTTATGGTCTAATGTATTTCTGATATTTATTGAAAACAATTTATGATATTCAGCTTTATGACAAATTAACGAGACTGACAAGTTAGCAGATGTCTCAAGAAATTTTTAGTTACATAGACAAACTAACTGTTTGATTTGTGGAACAAATGGGTAATCGAGGGTGTTTCTTATTATCGTACGTCTTTCTAGACGCAATGTTCCGAACTTTCAATAACAATAGTTCCTCATATTATCCGCAAGACAATACGTTGGAAAGTTTGGTGGAAAATCTGACTTATTGTTAGAGATACTATAACGTTTAAAATTTAAATATTCCAAAATTCAATTACTAGAAACCATTATTTTATTGTACCGTAACTATATCGGTCTATGTCACTTTGTGTTACTAGGCTTTACTTTACTTTCATTTTGTTAAAAAAAAGTAACGGGTTATTCGTGATGATAAATTATGCGATTTGAATTAGAAAAACGACTGTTGATCAGTTTGTGTGGACGTAGTAAGTATTAAGGATTATATGAAATCAAATACGTTTCTATTACAAAAGACAAATAATATACTTTTCAGGAAAAAATGAAATTTAAAATAATCATGAATGTTCAAGTAAGTAATATAGTGGTTTTGTGTCTTGAAGCCCATAATTTTATAGACATAATAAAAAACGAGTTTCCAGCAAATACCTTCTGGTACATAAGGTATTTTGTGATGTTTCTGTAAAAAAAAACTTACAATTTTCTGAAATCCGCAGCTTATTGGTGTTACATGTTATAATATATTATCATATAGAGAGAAGACAATAAATAAATGTTCAAGATATCCGAGATTGTTTCATTTGATAATTCGTATTAAATATTATTTTCCAGTTTTTTAGTCTCGTTGAAGATTTTATAATTACTTGATCGCCAACTGATGAAAGCCATTATTGAAAAAAATGGTATATGTAGACCATTTTCAGGTTATTTTGAAATTACATATAGAAAGAAATTGTTGTTATACATGGAAATGCTAAATGTAAGTAATAAGTCGTTTAATCTTCCTCTAATGTGAAGATATCATATTTTATTATTTTATGTGTGGATTTTGATAATTACCTAAATAGGTACGTACAAACAAATAATTCTGAAACATAGACTTTTCTCGACTAATAAATCGACATATAAGGGATTAGAACCATAACAATGTTTTCTTTTGAATAACAACACATATCCATGTCTCATATTCGTTCAAACTACCAAATGGTTTACTCCCCAGAACTGTTACTATTTGTACCTTTTATTACATAATATAAATTTGTAAACGGACAACGTTTTAAATGACTAAATAGTTAACGATACAAGCAAATTTTCTAATTCTATATGAAAATGGTGGATGCGCCGGGAGAGAAACCTTAAGCTGCATATACATACATTTAGTTAGAACTAGGAAAATAGGAAAGAACTAAAGTATCTAGAATATGACGCATGCGTTTCTAAATGGCGTCCATCTCGGTAAATTCCGGCCATTCCAGTGGCATCTATTCTTGTGACATACAACCATTGGTAACATGTTATGAAAATTACAGATTTCTGTAACAATTGTATATAAGGCGGTAATCTCATAGAATTTGAAACCAAGATAAGTTTTCAGTTATAATCATCTTTTAGTAAATAAATGGGGAACGTCTACGGACAAAGACACTTTTGCTTGAAATAATAATAAAAAAAATATATAATAATAAACAAAAAATTTTGTATAGAAGTTGGCGAGCCAATTGACTGTCTAACTCATTATAAGGACATGTTTTCCATTGAAAATCAAACAATGCTTTTAATAATCTAATTAGACAGCTTTATTATAAATGTAGATGCAAGTTTAAGTAACAGATATGAGGTAGGGCAGTAACGCTGAAATCTATCGGTTCAAACAATCGTAGTGTACATAATCAATTATAATTAAAAATACTCGGATAAAATCCATAGCTCCCTTTGGACTCCTCTATCATTGAAATAATCAGTTTATTAAAAAATTATCATCACATCAAATAACTGGATTAGGTGTGAGTACAGTTCTAAAGTCACTTGATTTAATATCAAATTCTCGTACTGTATTGCATAAAAAATTAGCTAATATGGGAAGTGGTCATTTGAAAGATAACCTGCCAAATGTAAAAGTTCAGAAATAACTGGTGTACTTACAGCAATTATTTCTAAGGTTTAGTATCGTGACATCATGGCTCAAGTTGTTTTACTACGACCGGCACATTTAAAACTCTTACATTTTAATGGAAGTAGTTATGGTTTAATTAATTGATATTTCAAATTTATTATTCATTTTTAATAATTATGTATTTCCTTTAATACAGTCACAAACTGAACGTAAGTTGGCATTATTAATTTCATCAAGTTTGGGCACAGACTCGTAATGTTTTAATAAATATTGCAATAGCTATACCATACCTGAACCTTATATTAGAAAGCATAAAATTAATCTTAATTAAACTTTGTTGGATTTATGTAAGCCAGTGAAAAAGTGTGTCGTCGGAACTAGATGAACAAAAAAAACCTACTCTGTTCCAATACATCGGGAAACTTCCTAACATTATGGCAAGTTTGCAGAATAATAATCGTTATAATTGTTGTCGGAGATTATGGTCTATTAAAATTTTTTCTATACGTTTGCAGACACACTATCAAATGTTAAAACTGTAATTGGAGATTGGAGTTACTCCCGTGTTATACAGTATTTTCTTTCATTGATCTTTATATTGTGTTTTCAGTCTGTTTTTTCAGTATACGTAGAGTGCTTCTAATATTTGGTCCTTGTATCGTTCAAATATTGTATAAGATTTGTAGGTAGCTTCGATTAAATCCTGGATGTTTTATTTTTGAATCAATAACTAAAGAAATTTGCTTCAGAAAATAATTTATAAGTTTCCAAACTACATTTTAAAACAATTAAATTGTAAGGTGCTGTTAATCATTTTTAAGTAATGCCAGTATATTATTTGTCCCTATTGGTGAAAAATGTAAAAAAAGTGTATGAAGTTTTGAAAATCTGAAAAAATATACATATCAATGTAAATTCTACATCAATAAATATTATTGCAGAAAGTAAGTGAAACCTGTGTAGAAGTTTGCATTGTAATAAGCAAGAATTTTCCAGCCATAACTGAGGTCTCCTTCTGTGCCATTTGCATCATTATTATTAAATGTTTCCGTATTGATAAATCTGAACAATCATACCAGTTTGAATCATAAATGGCGAAAATTGTTCTAGCTGCCTAAATATCCATACAAATTACTTTTATAAGAAAATATATATATAAGATTGAAAATGCTACCTCTTGTGAGAGTTGTGATGCCGGCCAACAGTGCATTATTACGACTACAGATGCACTAGACAGTATGGCGAGTATTATTCTAATTGCTCTGAAACCTATAGGTCTGAAAGAATATCAACTTATTATCGTAAAAAGATGCACGTGAAACCTGACTTACTGTTCTGAT
>JAZBHA010001097.1:0-15352 GCA_037464855.1 Iselma pallidipennis | reverse complement strand
TGTTAATAAACTTATTAATGAAAATGTGAAAATATTGAATACACTATGCATGACTAAACACGACATAAAAACCAGTGAATCGTAAATGTTGAATAATATGTAAGATACAGATTTCGGAACATAACAAGCTATAGCAGGCTCGTTTGAAATTAATGGACGTAGAGTGAAAAAGAATAAAGTACATATCACTAATTTCGTAAATGTTTTGATAACTTTCTCATAAAATTCTAATTGTTTTCTATATTTTGTTTCGATTTCAGCAATTTCATGTCGATATGTCCAAAATTTTCCAATATTATTTATCAAAATTTTCGCCTCATCTTTGTTATAAATTAAAGTCAACACCTTTATACATGCCTAGAATGTAGAAATAATATTTTATAGAATTTTAAAGTGAAAAATATGCCTGTATCCTTACCGAACACACAGCAGTAGTAGATTCTATCGTATCAGACAACAAAGATAGATTAACTTTTTGCAATAAAATATTAAGAAATATTAAATATAACATCAAACTATACATAATTAGAACACTAATAATTTTCAGTTTATTATACTTTTTCAATGGATTCATTCCCAAGATTTCTAATGGAAACAAACTATGGTTAATAACTTTTCCATAATCGGTCATCTTCTATTACTGTTATCTTGACGTCTAGGAACGTACTAAGGTTGTGTCTTTGATGTAAAAGAAGTTATATATGCGTAATTAAATAATAATAATGAACTCTTATTGGAAAGACAAATCTATTATTGTCAATTTCATTGAGTTAATCAAGTGGAAGGATTGACTTCTAAATGGTAACGCCCCAAGTTTAAATATTCCAAAATTTAATTACAAGATACGGTTATTAATATTTTATTAAACTGTACCTACCGATATCAGTTCGTTTGATGTTTCTATCGTTGAGTTTTGCCTTTTTTTCCCTCCTCGAATAGAAAAAATATAACTAGTTAGTAACAATTGAATATGCCACGCGCACCAGCGGAAAGATATTGTTGAACAGTCTATGTAGACGAACAAAATGTTGAAGTAGTCGAAATTTAAAGTCTGTGAGAATTCGTTGAGCATATTTGTTTAAACAAACACGAACTACAATTTTTTCTTTCAATCATTAGAAAAAATGATTGAATCAATCATATATGTTTAAATAGGTAAGAAATATAATTATCTTATTTATTATACGATATAGTTTTGTAAGTAGAGCGAAATAATGAATTTTTACAGTTAATCTGGTATTTATGGAAATTCAACAGCCTATTTTTATTATATTTGACAAGAAATAATTGTCAATTAATTGAGGATAATCTAAAATATTCCGGAGGTAGATATGATATTGTTAACACTGAAAGAATCGAAGGAAACACGAATTATAGTGTCACATCTTATGGTATAGTATATACTAATATATTTGTGATATATGTACATATATAAAAGTCAATTTTAGGATATATGTATAACAGTAGTAATATGCAATTAGTAGATAGTTAGAAAAAAAAACACGAAAGGATGTACAGTAAAACACGGTCAATTCATCAGGTATAAAGATCAACAGTATGAATAAAACAGACGAATTACCAGATGTCCCAAAAGATTACCCAAAACAATCTAGCAATCCATATATATAATAAATACTTAATATGTGAAGAAAAGGTTAATTTTGTTTGTTTCTCCATATCTTACGACTTCATAGACGCAATATTCCGCATTTTCAGTAACAATAATAATATTGTGTGTCCCTTATTGATGTTACAACTAATAAATATATTGAGAAAACATCTTCTGCAAGACATTCTTGCTTTTATCGTCATTAAATAGTTCATCTTCCATATCATCTGCGTCAGTTTCCATCTATTTGCTTGATTGTTGTTGTAACCCGCAATTTGCGAAATTTTAAAATAGGTAAGGTAAGCTTGAGGAGAAGTGGCTTACTCTTTGAAAACTAAGCAACAATTCTTTTATTGAATGGACATAAATCAATAGAATTATAATGTATGTAAAGGTATACATGCATATATGTGCAAAGAAATAGAAATTATTTGGTATAACGGATTGAAGGATGAGGGGACAATGGGTTCTGGGTCCTGGATTAGAATATCAGAACAAGAAATGAACTGCAAGAGAATGATGAATGTGACACAAAAGAAATATATCTGTTACTTAAATGTAATAGATTAGGCCTCAACAATAAATTGTATCAATTGTACCAATCAAAGTTGTCCACCTTTTTTTCCTTTTTTTCTTTCTACAATCCTACTCCATTTCATACTTTATTTGATATTTAACCACAAGGACTTTTAACCTTTTTAACGAAGATATCACATTTGATTGCAAGATAGGTATGTTTGAATATGTTGTTTTTGATAATTAAATATCAACATTCAATCCGAACGTTTCTAATCTTGAGAGAGGAGTTGACATAAGCCATAAATTGATGACATGTAATATGTAGGTAATTATTTATAAAAAATCAAACGTAGACCTGTGGTTGAAGAATAAATCTAGATGTAATAGCTGTATATTTTTTGAAAACAAAAATACATGTCTCAAATACATTTAAACCACAGAGTGGTCTCCTTCCCACGACTGTTACCATCTATACTTTTTACTAAATAAATTTATCAACAGGCAGCGTTTTAAATAACTTGTCAACAATATAGGAATTGTCGAAGAGTAGGTACGCTGAAATGGTGGATGCGCCGGGAAAGAAACATCGAATTTGAGATGCTATATTGCAGTCAAGAACGGATTAACAGCTGGTCCTGGGTTGTTTATTATATTGTTTTTCTTGATTTTCAGTATCATCGCATATGTATATTTTTTGTAATTACATAGTACCTATGACTTACAATTAGTATCGGTGCGGTGATTGTGGTAAGTCTCAATTGTAAATTTTGGTAGGTTTTTTTTTCGAAAACTTTCAAAGGGAAATGGTGATAATAATCGAAATATCAGTTGCTGTAATTTCGTACAAAATGTGAGGCATATGCGTTTTTAAATGGTGGTGCTCCCGGTTTTTAGCGGCTCGTGGCGCTAATAGAGAGGAACAACTCGAACAATTCCTGTTCCTTCTCTGGGGCAAATCTTTAGCGTCATCTGTTCTTATAAGGTACAACTACCGATAAAGTATTAATAAATATTACAGGACTCTGTACTTGTCCTATATAAGGCTGCAATGTTAAACAGCTTCAAACCAATATACACAGGGAAAATAATTAGGTATAATAATTTCTCTGTGAGGTTTTTGTTTGCTTGTTGACTTGGTCGGCACTGAACGTCAACTAGGACTTTAATATTTAGTTCGTGGTACTCAGCCCACAAAGGAGCTAGAGAATGAGTAAGCCCTAGACGGGACGTTTAAATCAAATGTAAACACGATTTAAAGACCATAATATGCAAAGAAAGAGATCAGTTTACATTAAAAACGGGTGGGTAGCAGACCGACAACGAAGGCTTGAAGAGGACTTGCTGGCTGAATACCGTTTAGCTGTCAAGATAGTTCTCATTGACAATGCCTCTATTCCGAATCTCACCAATTACCTTTCAGTAAATAAATATGGTAACGTAAACTGTCGAGGAAACTTCTACTGAAAATAGATAATTAACATTTTGTAAGTAGAAGTTTCCGTGGTAGTTGATTTTTTCACAGTTATTTATTAAAAGACGATAAGTGGAAAGCTATTATATATTGTCCAGTCAAGGGAATTCAGGCATGGTCTTTATAGGCTGCAGCCCAGGGCTTTCTTCAATCAAAGGGCCTCTTTTACGGTGAAAAAATAAAAATAAAAACAATTCAAATTAACAATTTATCTAACAAATAAGACAAAATTGGGTAGGCCCCCTGTGTCTAATCCCGTATAAGGTTAAGTTTTTCATTGAAAGACAAATAATACACCACATCTTTATTATAAATTCTGTATGATGAATGTGTTACATTGCAATGTTGCTGTATGTTATTCGGGGACACCATGTTACTTAAGACAGAAATTTCCAGACACAATAAACCATCTGACTGTTGGCCTAATAGACGCAAAATTTGATAAACTTTAAAACTCTGTGTGTGGCGAACTTGTGTTATATGAGATAAACAATAAGTATAAAAAGAAGGACACATTTCAAAGCTACTAAAACCACATTACCTACCTGTTCTGTGCTTTTAAAATATATTTCATTATTGGGATTATTATTAAAAACTAAATGAAAACTGAAAAAAACTTCACCAACAGCGATAACTATGAGTTAAATTTGATTCAGTTCTTCTTCATCACATCGTCTTCTGCACACAGATTTCGTATACCATCTGATGTTTTTGAATAATCATTAATGTGTGTTTTTTGCTTTACTTGACTAAATTCTTGTCGATCCACGATATGGAGGTAAACATTTTTGAAGCTTTCTTTTGATTTGTGGACTCATTTTAGTTCAATAATCTATATTCGAATAAAATGATTCTAATTGATGGCTGAATTTTATTCATTTTTATGAAAATATTGATGTAAAACTTGCAACTTCCACTGCTTTCTTACCATGTTAAAACAAGACAAGTTGAGGTGACGTATTGTACAAGAGCTTCCAGGATTTTTGTTAAAAAGTACAGGTAGTAGAATACAATATATTTTTATTATTTGGAAAAAGTGCTTTGCAAATAATAAAAGTAAACGTCTAATTAAATTACTTGCTCATATTACTGAAAAATGTGAAAAATGTGTACGAAGCTCTAAACAACTGTAAAAAGTGAGCCAATGAGTAGGACATTAGTAAATGACATTAAAAAAAAACCTGTGTAGAGGTTTGCATTGTAATAAGTAGAAATTTTCCAGCTGCAATTGAAGTGTCTTTCTGTGCCATTTGCATCATTATTATTAGTTGTTTTCGTATTTCCAAATCTGAACAATTGTACCAATTTGAATCATAAATAACGAAAATTGTTCTAGCTGCCTAAATTTTTACACCGATCATTTTTATAAGAAAATACATAATATATCAGAGCAAAACCTTACCTCTTGTGAGAGTTGTGATGCCGGCCAACAGTGCATTATGACGACTACAGATGCTACACACAGTATGGTGAGTATTATTCTAATAACACTCAAGCCTGTAGGTCTGAAATAATAGCAGCTTATTATTATCGCATCAAAGAGACAACACATGTAATCCTACTTACACAGTTGATAATTGTAAAAGCTCTGAAAGGATAGCTACCGCCAGAAGAAATAATTCAAACAAAATATTTGCTTGGTTGAAACTGTTAAAGGTTTTCAAAAAATTCAACAGAAAATTATGATGTTCAATATACGATTTGATTTTTAAATGACAATCAGAATCAAATCTGATCATTTGTAGTCTATCGTTGAGTATTTGAAATTGTAATGTTAATAAACTAATTAACGAAAATGTGAGAATATTGAATGAACAATGCATAATTGCACATGATATAAAAACTAGTGAATTGTAAATGTAAAATAACGTGTAAGATACAGATTTCGGTACATAGCAAACCACTGCTAGATCGTTTGAGATTAACGGACGCAAAGCAAAAAGGAATACGGCACACGTCACTAGTTTAACAAATGTTTTGATAATTTTCTCATAAAATTCTAGTTGTTTTCTGTATTTTATGTCAACTACGGTGATTTCATGTTGGCATGACCAGAACTTTTCAAGATCCTTGAACAAAATTTTCGCCCTATCTTTGCTGAAAATTAAAGTTAGTATCTTCATACAGGCCTAGAAAATAGAAATACCATTTTAAAACATTTTAGAGTAAAAAAAGTATTCGTATCCTTACGGTACCCACAGTAGCAGTAGATTCTATTGTGTCAGAAAACAAACGTAAATTAAATTTTTGCAGTGAAATATTAAGAAATATTAAATACAACATCAAACAATACATGAGTAAAACACCAAAAATTTTCAATTTATTATATTTTCTCAATGGATTCAAGCCTAAAATTTCCAAGGGAAATAAACTAAAGTTAATAGTTTTACTATAGTCAGTCATCTTTTGTTTTATGATCGACGTCTGAAAACGTACTGACATTGTATGCCTGCTGTGAAAGAAGTTATATACGCTCAATTAATTAATAATGAGAAACAGTTATTGAAAAGTTGAATCTATAATTATCATTTTTTTAAGTTAATCGAGTGGAAAATTTGACTTCCAAACGTTAACGGCTAAATTAATTAATAGGAACGTTTATTAATATTTTATTAAACTGTACAGATATCAGTTTGTTTCATGTTCCTATCATTGAGCTTTACTTGTTTTTGTCCTCTAAAAAAATATATATATTATAACTTGTTCGTGATAACTGAATGTGCCA
Organism: Iselma pallidipennis; assembly: GCA_037464855.1. NCBI lineage: Eukaryota > Metazoa > Arthropoda > Insecta > Coleoptera > Meloidae > Iselma > Iselma pallidipennis. The sequence continues at coordinate 9,028 of JAZBHA010001097.1, read as the reverse complement.
CGTGAACCAGCGGAACGATTATTGTTGAACAGTCTGTGCAGACGAACAGATTGTTAAAATTGTCGGAATGTAAAGTTGGTAAAAATTCGTTGAGTGCATTCGTCTAAAAAGAAAACTGCAATCTCTTCTCTGAATTGTAAAAAAAATGATTGAATCAATCATATATGTTCAAATAGGTAAGAAATATAATTATCTTATTTATTATGTGATATAATTTTGCAGATAGCACAAAAGAATAAATTTTTGTGGTTCACTTGGGATTAATATATAATAATATAGAACCATTATAAATATGCCGCTGATAGAGAGCATAATAATGTTAACGATGAAAGAATAGAAAGAGAAACGAATTGTTGTGGAACATCTTATGGTATGGTGTATAATGTACATATTTGAGATACTCATAAAAATCAATTTATATTGTATATATATGTAGAGTAGAAATCGCGAATTCGCCAGAAATGTAATTATATATAAATAATTCTTGAAAAGATAGTAATTTTCTTTGTTACTCCATATTATACGTCTTTACAGAATAGACACAATGTTCTGAATTTTCAGTAACAATAATAGCTGCATATTATCTGTTCATTATTGAAGTTCTAACTAATAAATATGTTTAGATAACAGCGTCTTCAAGACATTCTGGCTTCTATCGTCATTAAGTAGTTCATCTCCCATACCATCATCGTCAGTTTCCATCTATTGGCTCGATTTTCAGTGATGTTGTTGTAACACGGAACTTGCAAAATTATAAAATAGGTGAGGTAACTAGAGGAGAGATGAGCTACTTATCGTAAAATAAGCAACAATTTTTTTATTAAATGGACATAAATCAATAGAATTATGAAATATGCATAGGTACTTACACGCACACACAAAAAAATTGGAAAACGTTTATCACTATCAGTCACCCTCTCAAATTAAATAAATTCCCGTCTTGATCCGGAAAATGGTTGACAGGAACATTTTTTGTCGCACTTGCTGTTCAGAATTTTTATTAACCGTTCTAGAGGATGTAGTTAGTTTTTCTCAAGTGTGATGATTCACAACATTTAGATAAGAATATTTTTCAAAATTTACTGAAAACTGTATGCTACATATTTGTTACTTTTCCCTGTTTTCTGTTTAAAGAGCTTTAAACGTTTTCCGGAAAGGTCGTCAGAATTTGTAATGCAAAATAGTCCTATATCCGCTTAAATATACAACAATGTGTTCAATAACTGGAATTAATTGAACACCGTTTTTTGTTTTCAATAAAGAGGGAATCTCTTGTCATATTCGATGGGAGTTATTTTTATAAATAGACTAAGACGGACTTAACTTTCTAATATTAATTAATTATTAGTAATTCTATTACTTCCTGTAAATACTGATTTAGGTAAACTTATTAAGGAAGTCTTCATATATGGATTTTTAGGAAATCGAAATTATTTAGTATAAGTTAAACATACGGGATATAAAACGTAAACAATCGAACAACAACCCGCTGTAACAGTCTTCCGTCCAAGACTAACTAACTGTCTTCCACAACTAACCGACTAACAATCCTCTTCAACTAGTAAATTGACAATCACCCAATCATTCCTGAAGAAATCGTATTTACAGCTTGTCATTCCTAACGAATTCTAACGTATTGTTAGCTAGAGTCAAAATCTCTAGCAGATTTTTAACGTACTTTTAATTATAATAAAATCTAACCGATTTCAACCAACTTATCTTATTGTTTCTTTTCCATGAATATCTAACGGCTTTTAAATATCTTTCAACCTCATTTTTTTATTCATAATGTTTATTATTTTTATTAAATAGATTTATCCACAGACAACGTTCTAAATAACTTGGTAACAACGTAGGAATGGTCTCGAACAGTACATTAAAATGGTGGATGCGCGGGGAAAGAAACCTTGAATGGAAGACATAATAGCAATTCAAGCACAAATCTTCATCTCCATCTTCATCCCCTCCACGCTCCTTAGGTATTCATGTCAACTGTAAATGGGTGGGGAGGAGATGAAGATAAAGATAAAGATTTGTGCTTGAATTCATCTGTATATTGAAGTTTCACTTTCTTCAAAATAGTTAATGATTGACTTGTGACTGAATTATTCCTAATAATAAAATAATAACGTATAAACCGGGCGTTCCTAATCGTTTAATTATTAAAAAGACTAGTTAATACAAATCACAAATTAATCACATGTAACAAGTAATTGTTTATCAAAAAAATCAAAAAATGTAAGCTTCTTTTGCATAATAAATCAATTGGGTTAGTATCACTATGGGTGTTGATCTTTCGAAAATAAAATGGAAAACCCTTTTAAACTAGTTTGTTATATAGAGGCATATTTATAAACTGTATGTTAAAACGGTGGATACGCGGCGAAGAGAAACCTATTTATTGGAGTCGCTAATTTCTTTAGCATTAGGCCTGACAAATGACGACTCTTGACCTAAAGACACATCTTTCACTATTGTAGATTTCTAATAATCCTAATCTATTTGGAAAGAGCTGTTTTGATTTGAGAGATTTTCGACGGTACACCAATTAATTGAACACAATTATAAAACTGCTCGTGACGGCATTTGTTTCATTACTGGACCACAATTTTAGCGTCATCTGTTCGTATGACGTACAAGTATCGGTAAAGTATCGATAAAAATTACAGGATTCTGTAGTTATTTCAGGTAAGGCGGTAATGTTAGCTGTTTTCAGTTATTTATCGTAATCGTCATCTTTGCTCGCTGACTCAGTCGGAATTCAACGTCAGTAAGGACTTTAACATTTAGTTCGTTGTCCTCGTCGACTTGTTATACTCAGCCCTCAGCACTAAAGAATAAGTAACCCCTTAGTCGGGTGTTCAAATCAAATGTAAATGCAATTTAAAGACTTAAATTAAATATTCAAAGAGAAACAAACCATTTTTGTCTTAGAATTTTTTAAACTATATCTTATGTGCGTATGCTTGCGTCTTATTAGCTGAATTTCTCAACTCTAAATAGGTAGAGAAGGACAGGCTACGGCAATTGGCTGCCTGAATCCCGTTTAACTGTCAAAATAGTGCTTTCCGTTTCGTTGTCCTAAGTTTTTTAGATTCATTGAAGCTTCTTTTATCTGTGTGCTCCTTTACGTTCAAGGATCTACAAACCCCATCCCGCATTATTTCATCATTTCTTATTTTTGAAGTAATTCAAGAAAACATGAGAATGTTTTATATATCAGGCAGGTTTGCCGGATACCTAATCATTTTTATTGTTTCTTTTCCCTATTTCTGTAATTATTGAATAAAGTCACACTAAAGTATTCTGACAAACGCTTAAAGTATGGTAGGCTGTGTAGGAGTCATCTTTGTACAGCAGAACACAGCAGCTTTTACAAATATGTTGTATTTAACGGCGCTTTCCTCTAAACCAGCAGAATTTGCATCCTGTGGTGAGATTTTTCTTAGTTCTGTGGATTTTATTTCTTCTAAGATGTGCTCCTTTATTTTACCACTATACATATATATTGTATGTCACTTGGACAATCAGATAAATTACTATCTGCTCACAGTCCATCGAAACACTCTTCTGTTTCCAAAAATACTAGATGGACCATTTTACAACAATTAATAATTTCAACAACTACTTTGGTCCAATTTATTTTTATTGTTCTTTTATTAAATTTTCAATCTTCCGAAAAAAATCAATTTTGAGTTAAAATGTTCAAAGGTATAGGTATAGTGGAAATTAAAAACACACTTTTTTAATTCTCGTTCCTATTGTTTAAATTTTAATAGGTAAATTATTAACAAATGGACTGACTGCTGGGAGACGGGGCTCGAATATTCGAAAAATAAGATTTTATTTCACCGATTTCTTACTATATTAAAACAAAACTGTGTTCTAAAAGTGCCTGGTTGTACGAGAGTTGCCTGTGCTTTTGTGAATAATAACCAAATGCAAGTTTGTCTAATAATATGTGTATGTTGCTAAAAACCAATACACTCGTAATGTCAACAAAAACAATTTCATAAATAATAAAAGTATTACTAATTTTTGCGGCATTTATCTTCCAGCCTTTATACCGAAAAATTCTAAATTAATTTACTTGCTCATTTTATTGAAAAATGTGAAAAATGTGTATGAAGTTTTAAACATCTGTAAAGAATAAGCGAATGAATAAGGTATTGATAAATGACTTGAAAAAAAAGAAACCTGTGTAGAAGTTTGCATTGTAATGAGTAGAAATTTTCCAGCTTCAATTGAAGTCTCTTTCTGTGCCATTTGCATTATTATTATTAACTGTTTCCGTATTGATAAATCTGAACAATTATACCAATTGGAATCATAAATAGCGAAAATTGTTCTGGTTGTCTGAATATTCGCACAAGTTATTTCTATAAAAAAAATACAGTATTCTTGTCGAAAGTTAAAAATACTAGTCGCTTTAGCAATATGTAAAATGAAAATAAACCAGTCCGCTAGATTGGACCAAACCACACAGAAATGTATACAACACGAAATTAAGTAAAATTCTAGGACTTTAGAACAAGTCGTCGTACGAAACTAAAAGGGTACATGAGAAATTGAAAATACCTAGAATTTATCTGCTTATTTATAAACAAAGATTAGAGTGGAATGTTTGGCATTTATAGACACGCTAAGTGTGTCAGGTAAACTTCACGTATATGAAAGAAAATAGTAAAACGAAACTGGAAAAGATAACTAGAATAGACGTTTACATATTTTCTTATTTATCAAACCTAAGGAGTCAACACAAAAGACGTATTGTTGAAAAGAATTTGTATAAGCAGAAGCTCTTCCCCAATTTTTGCTGGGGATACTTACATTCTAAGTTCCTCGACGAATAATTGACATAGGAATGCATAGGAAGCACTGAGAAATGTTTATAACCGTATGCCGAAGAATCGAATTCATAACGGACAATAAACTCGAATATTTCAAGCTTATCTCTAACCGATTACTGGCGCCCAACGGTGACAGTTTAAAAATGGTGGATGCGCCGGGAAAGCTCTACTCATTGAAGTCTCCACTTTTTTCAGCCGTAATTGATGACTAATATGTTTCAAATAATATCTACTCATTGTAAAACGGTTGTTGTAGCTTACAGTTAGATTCAGACAAAAGGGAAAGAAACCTACTCGATTCTAATACACCAGGAAACTTCCTAACATCATGGTACGTTTGCAGAATGATAATAACCATAACTGCTGTCGGAGCTTTTAGTCTTTTAATATCTCTTCTATGGTCTCATTTTGTTCATTATTTTTTTTAATACTAGCCTGTGGGTCACTACGTCAGGGCGTCAATTGAAAAGGAGGAAGGGATTACTTGTTCTCTCTTTCATGATATAAAAAATAAGTCTACAATAACCAACGCATGGGTCATTTAAAAAGCCTTCGTGGATAAGTGTCTGACCCGCGAGTCATAGGTTCGTCACCACTATTCTATACGTTTGCAGACATCTTTTCCTTTATTCAAACTGTGAACGAAGACTTGAGTTATTCAATTGATCTTCATAGTGCGTCTTTACTGAGTTTTTCCAGTATACGTAGAGCGTTTCTAATATTTGGTACTTTGAAGTTATTCTTCAGATATTGTGTAAGATTTGTAGGTAGCTCCAGTAAAATAATGGATGTTTTATTTTTCATTCAAAAGTGAAATTTTAATCTCTACAAGAAAAGTGATAGTTGTATTTCATTTAATAAATGGATCTGACCAAAGTGGATTTAAAATCTTCGTGATGACTTTCTTCAATGTATACTGTGCCTCTTCTTGAGTCAGTGACTAGAAATATTTGCTTCAAAAATAAATTTGTAGGACGTTGTTACACTACATTTTAAAATAATTGAATTGTAAAGTACCTACTGGTAATCATTCTGTTGTAATGCCACTATATTATTTGCTCATATTGGTAGAAAACGTAAAAAATGTGTATGAAGTTTTGAAAATCTGAAAAAAGCATACGTACATGTAAAATTTACGACAATAAATATTATTATAGAAAGTAGTGGAACCTGTGTAGAAGTTTGAATTGTAATAAGTATAAATTTTCCAGCTGTAATTGAGGTCTCTTTCTGTGCCATTTGCATCATTATTATTAAATGTTTCCGTATTGATGAATCTGATAAAATTTGCATCTCCCATAATTTCCTTAAGATGTTAGGACAAGACAATCAAAGTACCGTGTTGTATAAGAGTTTAATGAATTTTTGTCGATAATGTTCAAATAGATGTTTGTCTATTCGTGAAAATATGTGTGTGTGTGTGTGTTAGTAGCAAACAAAACACCTTTGCATATAATAAAAGTGAATTAAATTACTTGCTCATATTTTTGAAAAATGTGAAAAATGTGTACGAACCTCTGAACAACTGTAAAAAGTAATCAAATGAGTTAGACATCAGTAAATGATATTTAAAAAAGAACCTGTGTAGAGGTTTGCATTGTAATAAGTATAAATTTTCCAGCTGTAATTGAGGTCTCTTTCTGTGCCATTTGCATCATTATTATTAAATGTTTCCGTATTGATGAATCTGAACAGTCATACCAGTTTGAATCATAAATCGCAAAAATTGTTCTAGCTGCCTAAATATCCATACAAGTTATTTTTATAAGGAAATATTTAAAACCAAAAACTTTACCTCTTGTGAGAGTTGTGATGCCGGCCAACAGTGCATCATTACTACAGCTGCAACAGTCAGTATGGAGAGTATTGTTCTAATTGCTCTGAAACCTATAGGCCTGAAAGAATACCAACGTGTTATCGTAAAAAGACGCACGTGAAACCTGACTTACTGGTCTGATAACCGTAAAAGTTCTGAAAGTAAGATTGATATTAAAATAAATAATTCTAAGAAAATATTTGTTTGATTAAAGCTGTTAAATGTCTCCAAAAAATTCAGCAGAAAATTATGATGTTGAACATAGGATCTGATATTTAAATGACCATCAGAGTCAAATCTTATCATTTGTAGTCTATCGTTGAGTATTTTGAATTGTAGTGTTAATGAACTTATCAATGAAAATGTGAAAATATTGAATACACTGTGCATGCTTGCACATGAAATAAAAACTAGTGAATTGTAAATGTTAAATAATGAATAAGGTATAGATTTCGGAACATAACAAACTATTGCAAGATCGTTCGAAATTACTGGACGTAGAGTGAAAAAGAATAAAGTACATATTACTAATTTCGTAAATGTTTTGATAACTTTTTCATAAAATTCTAACTGTTTTCTATATTTTGTTTCCATTTCGTAGATTTCATGTCGATATGTCCAAAATTTTCCAATATTATTTATTAAAATTTTCGCATCATCTTTGCTGTAAATTAAAGTCAACACCTTTATATATGCCTAGAAAATAAATACCTTTTTATAAAATTTTAAAATAAAAATATGTCCATATCCTTACCGTACACACAGAAGCAATAGATTCTATCGTGTCAGACAACGAAGATAAATTAACTTTTTGCAATGAAATATTAAGAAATATTAAATACAACATCAAACTATACATAATTAGAACACTAATAATTTTCAGTTTATTATACTTTTTCAATGGATTCATTCCCAAGATTTCTAATGGAAACAAACTATGGTTAATAACTTTTCCATAATCGGTCATCTTCTATTACTGTTATCTTGACGTCTAGGAACGTACTGTCTTTGCGTCTCTGATGTAAAAGATGTTATATATGCCTAATTAAATAATAATAAGAAACGCTTATTGAAAAGTCAAATCTATTATTGTAATTTCAATGAATTAATCAAGTGGAAGAATTGACTTCTAAATGGTAACGCCCCAAGTTCAAATATTCCAAAATTTAATTACAAGATACGGTTATTAATATTTTATTAAACTCTACCTACCGATATCAGTTCGTTTGATGTTTCTATCGTTGAGTTTTGCCTTTTTTTTCCCTCCTCGAATAGAAAAAGTATAACTCGTTAGTAAGAATTGAATATGCCACACGCACCAAAGGAAAGATATTGTTGAACAATCTGTGTAGACGAACAAAATGTTGAAGTAGTCGAAATTTAAAGTCTGTAAAAATTCGTTGAGAACATTTGTTTAAACAAACACGAACTACAATCTTTTCTTTCAGTCATTAGAAAAAATGATTCTATCAATCACATATGTTCAAACAGGTAAAATAACAATATAATTATCTTATTTACTAAACGATACAATTTTGTAGGCAGAAAAAAATAATGAATTCTTGCAGTTAATCTGGTATTTATGGAAACTGAACAGCGTATTTTTATTATGTTTGACAAGAAATGATTGTTAATTAATTGAGGACAATTTAAAATATGCCGGAGATAGAAAACATGATATTGTTAACAAAAAAAAGAATCGAATACGTCTTTATAGATGTAATGTTCCGAATTTTCATTAACAATAATAATATTGTGTGTACCTTATTGATGTTCCAAATAATAAATATATTTAAAAAACGTCTACTGCAAGACATTCTTGCTTTTATCGTCATTAAGTAGTTCATCTTCCATATCATCCTAGTCAGTTTCCATCCATTTGCATATTTGGTACGATGGATTAGAGGATGACAGAATATTGGGTTCTGAATCCTGGATTAGAAGGATGGTGGATCAAACTCCGCTGCAATCAATCCTCACCTGCCTCATTGTGTGTTCTCTTTAGGTCATCAGCGAATGGTTCTTTCGAGCCAGCCGGACTAATGGTTTTACGTATCAAAAGTCTATGCTTTATCGGCAGTTAAAACCTTCTCATAACCGGGTTCTTATAAATTTTCGTGTAATATGAGACTTTATAATATTGCGCTAATAATAAGAGTAACTAGAGTGTGTTTTTCTGGAAACAACATTGAGCGGAGTACACTACTTTCGCGAAATGCATAGTATAAAAAAGAAAACCCCGTGGCGTCAATACATAATAACCATGTATTGAAGTAACGATAACCGCACAGGCTTTTTTTGTTTTTTTCATTGTACGTATATGATATAAATGACAAACTGTAGTCAAATCTCGTGTACTACA